>BMAW01110334.1:61537-102674 GCA_019974015.1 Nephila pilipes | reverse complement strand
GCAAGTGTACAAATACTCTTTTTTTGTAAGCAATACGTAACTGAACGCACAATTAGTGACAAATGTGAAACATAATTATAATTTTTATATAGAAATTTAATACTTTGTATGCAGTCCATTGGCTTTTACAATTGCTTCAAGACGTCTTGGCATTGATTCTAATAATTTTTTAGTGGTTTCTTGATCTATTTCTTCCCAAGCTTCTACGAGTGCTTCTTTCAAACTATTTTTACTTGTAATATTTTTTTTTCGGACTTCAGCATCCAATAGCATCCACAAATTTTCAATTGGATTTATATCCGGTGATTGTGGTGGAGTTTCAAGGCGTCTTGGCGCATTATAAAGCAACCATGTTTTGGTAACTATCGCAGTGTGTTTGGGATCGTTATCTTGTTGGAATAAGAAAGTGTCTCTGATACCCAATTTTCTAGCACTGTCTAATGTTATGCAGCAACACATCAATGTAACCTAAAGCTGTCATTTTAGTGTCAATAAAGTGTAATTTTCCAACACCACCATGAGCTACACAGCCCCAAACCATCACATTTCCTCCACCATGTTTCAGGGTCTGAAGTACATTTTTACTATCAAGGGCTGTTTTATTTTTTCGCCAGATTTTTCGGATACTAGGGGGTGAAAAAATTTGAAACTTGCTCTCATCTGAAAAAATAACCTTTTTCCAGAAGTCCATCGGTTTGTCTTTGTATTTCATAGCAAATTCTAGACGCTTCTTTCTATTTACTTCAGAGATCATTGGTTTTTTTCTCGGAGTTCTGCCTTTCAAACCAGCACTATGTAGCACATTTCTTATTGTTTGAGCGGTCACTTTAATGTTAGAAGATGCAAGAAGATCATCTGCAATTTTCTGAGCAGAAATTTGTGGTTTTCTAATAGCTGCTTTAACAATACTTCGTTTATTTCTTGAAGTTAATTTACTCGGGCCGCCTGGCCTGCGTTCATTTTCAACACGCCCAGTATTTTTATATTTTCTTACGATGTAACCAATAGTTGTAAAGGGTAATTTAACCATCTTTTGAATTTCACGATAAGAATTTCCACTTTTATTAAGGTTAACAATATGAGTTCTCATGTCTAAAGAGACTTCTTTTGATTTCGTGGACATTTCTCAACTTTTCTCTGTGAGTGACCTTCACTGTTGAAAATGATAACCTTCACTGTTTAAAAAATACAAACAATCCAAAAAATTAACTATGATGTCAAAAATTAGATGAAATGATAGTAATGCTTACCGGAGATATAGGTGTACAAATATACTTTTTGCAAGAAATTTTCCAAGTTTGCAAGATTTGGATTTTGTTTTCAATTATTTCAAAATATTTTGTTCTTTTACTTGGATATAAACAACAAACTCAAGCTCACACGTTGCAATGAATAAAATAGCTGCTTATATATATTTGAAACTTCAAAAAAAAGTGGTGTACAAATAATCATTTTGCCTACTGTATATTGCTCGTGCGCTATTAAACTTCACCACATTCCCCTGGGAATAAACTCGGATGACATGGACCCGAGGTACTGAAGAGGCTTTTTTTAGATAAATACGGGCTTCACGAACCAGAGTGACTATAATGATCTTTTTCTTTAACATGGGGTTTGCTATTTTTGGTAAATGCGTATGACGTGGCTCCTAAAAACCCTTGCTATCCTGCTCGATTTTCGATCACTCGCGACAAGAATTTCAAAAATTACTAAAGGTAACTATTTTTCGTTATTGTGTATAAACGTTGGAGCGTTTTGTAAGGGTGGAGGTTTCCTTTTGATTCGTACTTTTAGCGGAATTCTAACAAATTGATAAAAATGATTCGTTTATTAAATATTATAGTTTGTATATATGAAAGCCAATAAAAAGATACTTATAATTAATGCATGTTTTTGATCTTTAAGTTCAAAGCATTTACATAAATAGATTATCGTTTTGAATGTAATTTAAAAATATATTACATTTAAATTTAAGAACTTATTTTTGTAGCTAGATTTTAAATTTTATTGACTTCGTTCGAGAGTTTATTTTTAGATAAGTACAGGAATCATAATCAAGAGATACCCTACTGATTTTTTTTCTTTCTCATCGGATTTACTATCTTGGGTAAACACGATTGCGCTTCTCTTAGATAGCTTCTGCTCTATTTTAGATCCTTCTACTTGTCAACCAGTTTCTACTATTCTGTTTATATTATAGTTTAAACAAATGTTTGGTATAGCTTAAGCCTTTTGCCGCAAAAGCCAAATCTGGCTAACTGACTTGCTTGCTCAGTGGTGTTCTAAGTAAAAAATACTGTAATTGCAAAACTTGGCAAGAATCAGCACTGCTGCAGCTGACCAGTGTGGTGAAAGGGGATGACAGAATAGTCCCACTGTAGCACATGCATGTCGTAAAAGGCGACTAAAATGGGTACCCAGCGTCTGGGGGTATAACCGGGCACCCTGTCCCTGAGAATTATATCAGGGGACCTCAGGGACTTGCCTTCCTTGGTAAATACATGCATCATGATCCCGAGGCACCCTAGTGATCTTTTTCTTTCCAGAAGGGTCTACTGCTTTTGGTAAACACGAGTGACGCACTCTCGGGATACCCTAGCGATCCTTCTCAACTTTCGACCCTCCTTCTTGTCACGTCTAGACCACAGTTTAATCTTGTTTGGCGCAGCATAGCCATATCTGGCTCTTGCGCCAATAAACTTTATTTTCTCACTTAACCCTTCTTGTCGATCAATCTTTTTTCATTGTTTTATTGCCTAGATCACAGATTTATCTTGTTTGGCGCAGTATGGCCACCTCTTGCGCCAATAAAACTTCACTATCGTCATCATCAGCACTACTGCAGCTAATGTTTTCATACACGAGTACTATGTTATTTTGCCAAAGAATCGCAGGAATAAATCTATTTTAATCTAAGTTTCAACATTTGTAAGTGCCATGTCACCTAGTAGACATTGTCCAATTCTTTTTCCAAATGGAAATAATTTAATATTGATATTCGGAAAGTGCGTATGCGAGTATTCATTAGGATGCATACAGACAGATCTATGACAATATGATGTAATAGCATGATGAAGATGTATTTTTTCAAAACTCGAATCCATTCCAAAACTTTCTGTTTACTATGTATTTTTCTCTAAATCTCTCAAAACTTCTAAACTCTAATAAATATCGAATAAAAGTTGTGAAGAAGTAAACAGTCAAGGAAGGTACAATGTATTGTAAATTAAGTTGTGTATAGTACTATTTTCTTTTGACAGGAATACTATTTTCCTTTGACAGGAATACTACTGAACGCTTTGATGAAGATATGGACAAAATTATATCGAGGGATACTTTCGCAGAAGTCCAAAACAAAGAACTGGCTTTCGAAAATATGTATGACATGCTCAAATTTGGTGGAGAGATTGGAATTACTTTTCCTCTTAACAGTTTATTAAGCATTTGGTTGAAGGAAATTGCTTCAATTGCAAAATGGAAAGCGTACCATGTATGTAGAACGCTATAGTTCGATTCAGTTTTTTTTTACGATATTTACTCGTTGTTAATTAGGGCTACGGTCAGTCTGTTTTCATCATGAGACTCATGGAATATATGATATTCGAAAAAATGTCATAGTAATGACTTGATATACCGAAAATTTATAAGTGATTATTTTATTCTTCAATTATTCATAGATTATGGAACAAATATCTTTTAGTGAGATTGAAGTACTTCTTCTGCACACCTTAATTTAAGGGCAGATTACTACAAAAATGCAATCCCTTCCCCTTCCAATATGTTTGAACTTATTTAAGTTACCCGAATTTCTCACTATTATATGAAGTATTTTGCTTCTGCTGGAAAATTTTCCAGTACTTTTAATTGTGTGTTAGATACCTTTGTTTATCTAAGGTAAAATAACTTTATCTTGGGCATAAACATGCAATAAACAACAGTTCCAGCAGGATATTATCGGACAACTATGCTGCATATTAAATAATTTGGGATGGAAGATTGAACGAAATACGAACCCGGGGATAGTTGAACTAAGTAATCTCTTTATACACTTCAGTAAGGCTGTCTAAGTATAAGTAGAAAAAAATTACTTTTTATCAGATTTTTAATCTATGGTTACATTGAGGGACCGCCTTGACTAGGGGTCATGATCATGAACTCACGGCCGAAGTTATTTTCGAGTCGTGGGTTCGAGCCCTGATCCCACTAAAAGGGAAGAGCGTGGCATACAGTCTTCGTGTTGCTTCTCAGTGCGATGTCAAGTAACCGCATATTGTTTTGTAAATATAGGTGACGGACTCCCGGGATTAACTAGCTATCCTTCCCTATATTTGACACTTCTAGTCAACAAATTGTGGTTTTTCTTATATACCTTTTCCGACTGCTAGATCATAGCTGCATCTGTCTGGCAGGTCGCGGGAACCTAGTGGTCGTGGTCGCGGACTCGCGACCGACGGTTTTCGACTAGTTGTGGGTTTGAATCTGGGTGCCGCTTTGGACCCGCCGTGAAACATAAGCTGATGCATGTTCAATCTGTCGGGGCCCTAAGTCCTCCCGTTGGCGTAGTGGGGAGGTTAGGAGAGAGGTGCTTGCTCAGGTGTCGTCCTCGTCACCTGGCCGTTGTTCAAAATTACGAGGTCCGTCGCCAATAGCCCTCGAGTTTCTTCTAGTGTGACGTTAATATAAACTAAACTAAACTTCTACTCTTCAAAGTCATTCTATTTACATCTGGAAAGTGAAATATTGCGAACTAACTTTTTATTTAATTTAACGTTAACTTTTACAGACATTCCCCTTTCATTTCTACCCGGAAGATCAAAAAATCGACTATTATATGGCCTTGATGGAAGAGGCTGGATTTCGAAACATTCGATCCGTAATACAAGCTGAAAGAAAACCATACGTTACTGATGAAGAACATTTAGGTATATTTAACTTCTTGAAATACAATAAAACTATAGTTTGTTAACGGTAAGTTGAAACTATTTTCATTATGGAAAATAATTCAAAATTAGAAACATATGGAAGCTTATGATGTGAATCGTAATTTTGATTGCATCACGAAATTTAATCAATTATGTAGGTTTAAAGTAAATAGGTTTAATACGAACTTGAGAAAAAAATCTTCTTTCTCCTCTCCCATAGCAGTTTGTCTTCGGTTAACACGAGTGATCTATCCTCCGATTTCTGACCGCTTTTTCCTTAATTTCATATCATTTTTGTCGGACAACTCTGGATATTTCCCCCGTGTTTCACTTTGCATCTAGATCAACAAACCACTCAATAATTTTCTCGATAAATGATTAAAATAGCAAGCGAATGGGTTAAAAATGAAGTGTTATTTACAATTTGGTTTCGGAGAAAAAACTTAAGCACTTAACATCTTCCTCATTTTAGGACCCGTGTGGTGACCGGGGATGACAGAATAGTCTCGCTGTAGCTCATGCATGTCGTAAAAGGCGACTAAAATGGGTACCCAGCGTCTGGGGGTATAGCCGGGCACCCTGCCCCTGGGGATTATATCAGGGGACCTCAGGGACTTGCCTTCTTCAGGTAGGTATGGGCTTCACGAACCCGAGGCACCCTAGTGATCTTTTTCTTTCCCATGGGGTTTACTGTCTTTGGTAAACACGGGTGACGCACTCCCGGGATACCCTAGCGATCCTTCTCTTTTTTCGACCCTCCTTGTCAACCATTTTTACCTTTTTTCAACTTCACGTCTAGACCACAGTTTAATCTTGTTTGGCGCAGCATAGCCATATCTGGCTCTTGCGCCAATAAACTTTACATTCACTCACTCACTCACTTCCTCATTTTAGATAAGTGTCCTTACTTTTAAAGGATTACTTTTGTAGAGTTTGTAGTCGGCGATGTGGATGCTGAACCATAAATTCAAGAGACGTTTCCACGATATGTTTTGTGTAAGATCTGGAGTTTTCGTTTAACGGTTAATTTTGATATAAATTCTCCCGTAGGTAGGTGCTAGCTTGGCTTCTATCGGGGACATTGGATCATTATTCCAAATTATATCAACATCTTTCTTTGTCTATAGGGTAGCAGTATCCTATCTTTTAGATTTCATGTGCCACATTTACGGAGTTATTTTCCATATTGAATGGAGATCAAACTAGGTTTGAATAGATAAATAGTATAGATAACGTATTTCATTATCAAGTTTCAATAAATCGTTATTATTTCTCGAAATAAGGAAAAGTCATCAGAAAATTATAAGTTTGACTTTAATTTTGGATATATGAATGCCTCGGTGTTTTGTTCCTTGAAAGTAGTTATAATTCTCAACATGTTTTAAGTGTGTACAGAGATGCTTTAGTTTTTTATTGTTCATTCGTGAAAATACTTGTCAGAAACGTGGTGCTTCCATGGTACAGGTAGAAAAACACGCGAGGGATCTCTCTAAAACAAGGAAACGTTCTCCCAGGTAAATGACTTGCACGAATGCAGTATATTATCGTGATGAAATTGTTCTTATGTGAATACGAAATCGTAACTCGATCCTTCGTATTGATTTCAAATTCGTTAATAAGCAATCCATCAAAAATCTCATAGCTGATGTCCCAGTTGTCAGCAGCCATGATGTTATGTTGTTTAGAACACACACGTGCGCGCATGCGCACACTCTGAATTAGAAATGTTACTTTTTATATTAATTGTATTCGCCACGGTTCTCAAAAGGATGCTTAAAACATTGTCAGCCTACGGTTGAAATAGATTTTTAATATCTGGTTTTGCAACCATGAAATAAATTTGTTAAAACTAAGAGTCGTTAAAAAGAAAATATTTTGATTTAAGTGTTATTCAATACCTAGTTTGTCTTGATGGCACATTAGTTGCCAAGCATTACATTTTGCATCAATTTTCGAGCCACGGTAGCCTAGTGGTCAAGGTCATGGACCAGCGACCGGCGGATTTCGTTCAGTCGCGGGTTCGATCCTTGGCCGCCAAAGACCCGCCGTGTAGCCGGGGCTGATGCACGTTAAATCTGTTCGGGGCCCAAAGTCCTCCCATTGGCGTGGTGTGGATGTTAGGAGAGGGGGATGCCAGCTCAGGTGTCGTCCTCGTCACTTGACCGTGGTTCAAAATTACGAGGTCCGTCGCCAATAGCCCTCGTGTTGCTACTAGTGCGACATTAATCAGAAAAATTAAACTAAACCTTTCTATTTTAAGAATGTAACAACTATACGACTTAATAAAAATCATCAGTTTGGCTTAGTATTAATCATTACGCAAAATCAGAACACTAGAACGGATTTCAAACAGACATCCCCAGTGGTCATGGTCGTTGCCCCGCGCCGGTTTCGGATTCGTGACCGGCGGTTTTCATTCTGTCGGTGGTTCGAGCCTTGACTGCTAAAGACCCGCCCTGTAGCCGAGGTTGATGAAAATTAAATCGGTCAAGGCCTAAAGTCCTTGCATGGTGTGGAATTTAGGAGAGGAGATGCCAGCTCGGATGTCATCCTCGTCACTTGACCGAGGCTCAAAAATAAGAGGTCGGATGCCAACACCTTTCGTGTTGCTTCTTGTGCGACGTTAATAAAACCAAATCAATCAAATAGGCTTCATTGCGTTGTAAATTTTCTTCAGGGCGTACCCTCTTAAAACCAGAACGGACATCATTACCTCTGATATTCTAATGATCTTTTTCTTTCTCTTGATGTTGGGCCGCGGTAGCCTAGTGGTCAAGGACGTGGACTAGCGGCCGGTGGTTTTCGTTCAGTCGCGGGTTCGATCCTTGGCCGCCAAAGGCCTGCCGTGTAGCCGGGGATGTAATGATGCATGTTAAATCTGTTCGGGGCCCAAAGTCCTCCCGTTGGCGTGGTGTGGAAGTTAGGAGAGGGGGTGCTAGTTCAGCTCTCGTCTCGTCACTTGACTGTGGTTCAAAATTACGAGTTTCGTCGCCAATAGCCCTCGTGTTGCTTCTAGTGCGACTTAATAAAAACTAAACTAAACTAATTTCCCTTGATGTTTACTTTCTTATAAACGCAATTTGACAGATCTCTGGAGTCCTTAATTATTCTTCACTTTTCGATACTTATTTTCAATCAATATTTATCCAATTTTGGCATGGCTAGTTTTGGCTTTTGCAACATAATTAACCTAATTAAAAATATTAGCATGAATGTTACAGTACTAATGAATGATTGAAATGTATTTGAGGTTGATTATTTTTTGTAATATGGGGAAAGATATCTGTTCTTCTATTATTCTGAAAGGTCGTATTTTGCTCATTTTTTTGAATGAATTCAATTAATTCTTCGAAAAAGTATCGTTTATGACAAATATTGAATTGGGACCCCATGAGGTCTACTGTCTTTAGTAAACAATGGGCGACACCCCCCCCCCCGGGGGCCTTCGAATTTCCACCCTCCTTGTCAAACTTTTTACCTTTTTCCCACTTTTCTTCAAATGTCCAGAACACAGATGCATCATTTTTAGCAGAGCATAGCCATATATAGCTCTTGCGTTTTTAAATTCCACTTTTACTCACTCGCTTATTGGACGTTATTTCGAATAAACGTTGAGTGAAATCTATAATGATAAGCACAAACTCCAAGAAAACAATCGAAAATGCATATTTATGAAGTTGCACGTAACATAAGTATACATTGATTATTCGCATTATTGTAAAGATTCTTATCGTGTCAATAAATCTAATTTTGTCGCATTCCATCGAAAAGATATTGGGAAAAGGATCTATTGACAATGCAGGTATTGTCTTGGTTTACTTATTCAACAAACTCTATTGGAAATACGGCTACTCAAATTTAACAAGTAATTTAAGAAACGGGAAATTGCGAATTAACAAAATGAAATCCAATTCAATAACTGTTTCTGAGCTATTTCATGAACATTTGTATTACTATATTTAAAATTCCTTATGGGCCGCGGTAGCCTAGTAGTCAAGGTCGTGGACTAGCAGCCGGCGGTTTTCGTTGAATCCCGGGCTCGATCATTGGCCGCCAAAGACTCGCCGTGTAGACGGGGTTGATGCACTTTAAATATGTCGGGGCTCAAAGTCCTCCGGTTGGAGTGGTGTGGATGTTAGGAGAGGGGGGTGCCAGCTCAGGTGTCGTCCTCGTCATTTAACCGTGGTTCAAAATTACGAAGTCCGTCACTAATAGCCCTCGTGTTGCTTCTAGTGCGACATTAATAAAAACTAAACTAAATTTAAATTTTTTTATATTTCAGAAAGCTTACTGGAATGTACGGACGTATACTTCAATATTCCTTCGGAGATGATGGATGAATATAAAAAGCAAGCCTTGAAGATATTGCTTGGAATTAAAGAAAATCAGCCAGACTGCTATACATTTAAAAATGTTTATTTGTTCGCTGTCAAGCCATTATCTAAACACAGAAAAAGGAAGATTCATTCTTGAGAACTTCGCTATATATCAACTTTTATGTACGAAAAATTCAATTGTATTAGACTGATTTGCATACAAGAATTAAAACTTTTTTTTTAATTAGAAGAATTAGTTCTTTTAGAATTTTTATTTATGGACATTAAAGGTATTAAATTGAGACATTGGCTTAAAGAATTTCTTCCCATATAACATGAAATGTTTTATTTTGGGTAGCTGAGGTCCCCAAGTGGTTATGGTCACAAATTACCTGCATTCGTTGTTTTCATCGATATATATACAGGTGGTTATCAAAGTAATGGAAATGCCTTAGACTTATAAAGAATCATTTATTAGTATTGTGTAATTCCGCCTATGGCATGTAATACAGCTTGGATTCTCCTAGGGTTCGATTCCAGCAAGTACTGAATATTGTTTAGAGGAATATTGTTGCATTCTTCATGGAGATATTGTGAAAGTTCTTGGAGAGATAGCGGTGTAGGATATAGATTCTGTATTAAACGCTCTAAAATAGATCTTTAATGGTTCAATTATATTGGGGTTTAGTTGGGGTTTACAAACACAAATTTAACAAGTCTTTCTTCACATCCTACTTATGAGAGATTGATAGAGACACAAAATAAGATTAAGCATTTTGTTACAAAAGTTTCTAAATGTATGGGAGTGAAATCAAGTCGAACTAGAAGGATATAATGATAAATAATTCTTTATTCTCAAGTATTTAGGACAACACATAAATAACAGGGCTTGGACAGTAAAAGAATCAAACAGAAAGCACAACTCTTGTACGAATTAGCGACACAGATACAGGAGCAAAAAACACTTGTAATGAGTCGCATTTATATCACCAACGTTCAGCTCACCATCTTACTAGTTCGCACCAGAGACAAATCTCCAAATTAATACTCCAAAGTACTTCCAAGGGAAGGTGTATCTCTATATCAGGCGACAGTTTCAGTAGGTTATAGGCTGCTTTCAGGAGATTCAATCGATCAAGCTACTATCGATATGTGTGGTGACCGGGAATGACAGAATAGTCCCACTGTAGCTCATGCATGTCGTAAGAGGCTACTAAAATGGGTACCCAGCGTCTGGGGGTATAGCCGGGTACAATGTCTCCGGGGATTATATCATTGGACCTCGAGGACTTGCCTTCTTTAGGCAAGTACGGGCATCATGACCCCGAGGTACCCTAGTGATCTTTTCCTTTCCAATGGGGTTTACTGTCTTTGGTAAACACAGGTGACGCTCCGCCGGGATACCCTAGTGATCCTTTCCTATTTTCGACCCTCCTACTTGTCAAACAATTTGTCTTTTCCTAAATTTCTTCTCGTCTAGATCACAGTTAACTCTTCTTTGGCGCAACGTAGCCATACCTGGCTCTTGTGCCAATAAACTTTACTTTCTCACTTGACTCTTGTCAATCAATCTTTTTTCATTGTTTTTGCCTCTAGATCACAGATTTACCTTGTTTGACGCAGTATGGCCACGTCCGGCTCTTGCGCCAATAACACTTTACTATTATCATCATCATCAAGCTACTATCAGTTCTACGGCTGATCCAATGCCAAACGCTCCCAATCGATATCAAAAGACAGATTCCTGTGTCTCATGCTTTCGGTGTATTTATACCTCTTACAGCTAGGAGTTTGGTCACAAGAACAATTTAAGGGGAAAAAAAAACTAAATTTCCTCCCAGTCTACTTTTCGCCTAGATCCGATACATGGCAGGAAACATGGATTCTTCAGTTCAATAATCAACTACATTCGGTGAAGCCTGCCATCGGAGAATGGTATTTTGTTCCAATGCAAAGAGCGGATGTCAGATTGATTCGCCTTCGCATTGAGCATACTCGATTAACTAATAAATATCCTTTGTTTGGAGATGTTGCTCCCTATTGACCGCACTGCTCCTTACTTCATAACTTTCATAACTTTTTAATTGATTATCCAGTCTTCCATCATCATCGTCGCGTTTACTTTCATTTAGCTGTTTAATTCAGTCTGACTTGTTAGGGGAAAATCCCCAGCATAACGTATTTGCTTCTTTAAAAAACATTAGCTTCTTAGACAATATTTGAAGTTTTAACCTTTCACATTTTTTTTTATCATTTTATAATTGTTTTATATTTTTAAACTAAAAAATTTTTTTTGTTGATTTTAGCAAATGTTTGGTACATCATAGCCTGGTTTGGCTCTTGCGCATTAATCTCCACTGTCACTCACTCACCTATATTCCAGCACTTTTGGAAATCTTCGTTATCTATGATAACATCACCACTTCTCGCCAATTCGTCAAAACAGTCACCTAATCCATTACCAAGGTCAAGGGGTCATTATTTGAACTTTGCTCGGTTGACTTAAGAAATATGTCTCTTTTCGCAGAAGGCAGATAAGACGTAATTAGACAAAAGGAAGTAGCGTTGTCAAATCTCAGGATTGCTTGACATTTGAATCAGAGCGATGCTACAATTCAATGATGTTGGTAGGAATGGGTGAGAAATGGTCGGAAAATGCGTTAAGAAAGTTCAGCGAGACCAGCTGCAAAATGCGAGGGCAGAATTTTTGTCCGATAAGCAAACACAGACCCTGATGAATTTTTATCAACCATCCCCTCGTGGTTTGACTGGGTGTGAAAGAATAGTCTCACAGTAGCTCATGCATGCCGTGAGAGGAGATTAAAATGGGTTCCTTGTGTCTGGGGGTATAATCGGACATCCTACCTTTGGCAATTATATTGTTTAATCCTTCAGGATGGAGAACCTCGGGGACTCGTCTTTAGGTAGGTACTTGTCAATCTATTTTTACTTTTTTTCAAAAACTTTTTCAAACATCTAGAAGATAGCTTTTCCTTATTTAGTGCAGCATGAAGGGAGCGTAAATGTTTAGAATTACTCAGAATGTCGTAATATTGCTGAGCGTGTGAGGTAAAGTGGAGGTTTATGGCATAAGACTGGGCCAAGTAATGTGTATTTGATATATATATACAGTGGCACAAACAATTGAGGATACACCTTACTTTTACTTGATAAATCCAACTTTCAATCAAAATAACACCTTAACCAGAAGTGCAAACGAATTTTTATTCTTAGACATAACAAAAGGTTTAATTAACAGTAAAAATAAAGAAAAATCAACGACAAAATTCTAAAATAAAACTTTTTAGAGGCATTTCAAATAAGCATAAGCAGATTTTTACCTCAAAAAATTGAGGATACACAAATGAAATTTTTGTTTAACTACCACTTGATTTCTTTTTGCTTGCTACTAAAGTTTGGGAAATTTTATCCTAAACTTTTTCAACTGTTATTTCTGTCTTTTGAAGTTGGTTATGAGAATATAAAGCTGTAATTTTAAATGGGAAATGGCTCCTCGGAAAGAGACTAATATTGATGTAAGAAAATTTATATTAAGGTTATTTAAGAAGGGAAAATCTTATCGTGAAATAGCTGAAATTGTCGGTAGAAGTCACTCATGTGTCCAGAAAATAATTGGGAAATTTAAACGTGATGGATTTATTCAAAATAAGAGTGGAAGAGGAAGGAAAAGTATTCTGAGTGATGTAGCTAAAAGGAAAATTTTAAAAGATATCAAGATTAATCCTAAACTGAGTGCAGTCAAACTAGCTGCAGAAACTTCTCGAATAATCTGCAGAAGTGTAAGTGCTGAAACTGTGAGAAATGTGATTAGACATGCTGGATATAGCAGTCGAGTAGCTAGAAAGAAACCTTTCATAAGCTTACAAAATCAGAAAAAGCGTTTGGAGTTTGCAAAAACTCATCAGTTGAAGACAGAAAACTTTTGGAAGAAAGTTATATTTAGTGATGAAAGTAAATTCAACATTTTTGGAAGCGATGGTCGTCACACCGTTTGGAGAAAGCCGAACACCGCTTTGGATCCAAAACATTTACGTCCTACAGTTAAACATGGTGGTGGCTCCGTCATGGTTTGGGGTTGTATGGCTGCAAATGGGGTAGGAAATTTAGTTTTTATAGATGGTATAATGGATCATAAGCTTTATATAGACATACTCCGCAACAATCTTAAAGAAAGTGCACAAAAATTGGGTTTAGATGAAAATTTTATATTTCAGCACGAGAACAACCCCAAACACATGGAACGTAATGTCAAAATGTGGTGTCTTTTTCATTGTAAACAGCAATTGCACACACCGCCACAGTCCCCTGACATCAATGTCATAGAAAATTTGTGGGCCACACTAGAAACAGCGGTCCAAAAACACCAGATTAGAAACAAAGCCCATTTAAAGCAAGTGTTACAAGAAGAATGGGATAAAATATCTCCAGATACCACTAAAAATTGGTCGAATCGGTACCAAGACGTTTGGAGGACATTATAAAAGCCAAAGGACGTGCAACAAAATACTGATACTGTCTATGCATGTAATATATCGAAAAAATTTCATTGGTGTATCCTTAATTTTTTGAGGTAAAGATCTGCCTATGTTTACTTCAAATATTTGTGAAACTTTTAATTTTAGATATTTTTTTTGTTGATTGTCGTTATTTTTACTGTAAATTAACCCTTTTATTACGTGTAAAAGTAAAAATACGTCTTCTATTCTAGTTAATGTGTTATTTTCATTAAAAGTTGGATTTATCAAGTGAAAGTAAGGTGTATCCTCAATTGTTTGAGCCACTGTATTTGAAAAAAGAGATTTAAAAAAGGATAATTGGTGAAAAAGAGTCGAAAATAGAGAAGGATCGTAACACTATCTCGAGGTTTAGTTTAGTTTAGTTTTTATTAACGTCGCACTAGAAGCAACGCGAGGGCTATTGGCGATGGACCTCGTAATTTTGAACCACGGTCAAGTGACGAGGACGACACCTGAGCTGGCACCCCCCTCTCCTAACATCCACACCACGCCAACGGGAGGACTTTGGGCCCCGAACAGATTTAACGTGCATCAGCCCCGGCTACACGGCGGGTCTTTGGTGGCCAAGGATCGAACCCGCGACTGAACGAAAACCGCCAGCCGCTATCCACGACCTTGACCACTAGGCTACCGTGGCCCCACACTATCTCGAGGATACATCACCCATGTTTCTGTCGTGGGAAAGGTCAAAAAAAGAAAAGGATCCCCCTAATAGAGGAGAGGCCAAACTGTTGGGCAATAGATAATTACAAGTGGCGCTACAGTTAAATTTAATAAAAGCAATGGTAGATAAACCTTAAATATACTGAAAATAAATAAAATTTACAAAAAAAAAAAAAAAAAAAAGAATATCATGGATATTTTTGTGAAACAATATCATTTCGACTAATTGAATGATTTACATGAAACGAAGAATTATATTTGTTTGATTTTATTCACAATACGCAAGAAGGAACACGAAGATTGTTAAAGACAGACCTTCAAATTTGAACCTTTGTCAAGTGAAGAGGACATCCGAGCTGGGACATCCCTGTATAAACTTAATAGCCCTCGTGTTGCTTCTAGTGCAACATTAATAAAACTAAACCAAGTTTAGTTTTTTAATTAACGTCGCACTAGAAGAAACACGAGGTCTATAGGCACCGAACCTCGTAATTTTGAACCTCGGTCAAGTGAAGAAGCCGACACTTGAGCAGACACCTCATCTCCTAACTTCCACACTACTCCATCGGGAGGACTTTGAACCCCGAAAGATATAACGTGCATCAGCCCCGGCTACGCGTCGAGTCTTTGGTGGCCAAGGATCGAACCCGCGACTGAACGAAAGCCTCTAGCGATCCTTCTCTATTTTCGACCCTCCTTCTTGTCAACCATTTTTACCTTTTTTTTCAACTTCACGTCTAGACCACAGTTTAATCTTGTTTGGCGCAGCATAGATATATCTGGCTCTTGCGCCAATAAACTTTACATTCACTCACTCACTGAACGAAAGCCTCCTGCCACGAATCCGAAGCCATGACCACTAGGCTACTGCGGCTTTTTGGCAATGGGACTTACAAATCAGAACTTTGATCAAGTGACGAGGGCAACAATACGAGCTGGTACATTCTTCTCGAATCTGCTACATTATGTGAATGCAGCGACATGGAACATCGACAGATTTAAAGTGCATAAATCCTGTTATTCGTTGTATCTTGAATAGTATAAGGTACCAAACCTACGACTCAACGAAAATAACGCCGTCAACGAGTTCCCTTATATGAGGGTGTGAGTGAGTGAGTTAGTGAATGTAGGTTATAATGGCGCAAGAGCCAAAGTAGGCTATGCTGCGCCAAACACTTGTTATAATCTATTAAAAAGTAACGGCCTAAAAAACAAGACCAACACAAATAACACACAAAAGATAAAAAGTTAAAAATCAAATGTGGCGTAAAAGACCAATATGACGCAAATAAATTATGGTGGGGAGTTTCCCCCACCATGTCAGACAGTTTTAAAACTGAAGAATGAAAAAAAGTCCGGTGATGATGATCAAACACCGGACAGTCAATTAAAATATGATGAATAGAGTACGGGACATGGCAGGAAGGACACTCGGGAGCATCTTCTCCAAACAAAAGATGTTTGTGCGTAAATCGTTTTCGAACCTCCTTCTTGTCAACCATTTTTACCTTTTTTTTCAACTTCACTTCTAGAATTCAGTTTAATCTTGTTTGGTGCAGCATAGCCATATCTGGTTCTTGCTCCAATAAACTTTACACTCACTCATTTACTTGTGAGTAAATCGGCAATGTCCGATGCGAAGGCGAGTCAATCTGACATCTGCTCTTCGCATTGGAAAAACAGGCCATTCTCCAATGATCGGCTTTACCGAGTGTAATTTGTTATTTATCTGAAGACTCCATGATTCTTGCCATGTTGGAGGAATGAGCATTAAAATATGACGTCGAATGTCCTCAAATGGGACTGCGAGATGCAGAGGATTCGTTTCCGATAGTGCAGCCGAGTCCGCTTGTTCATTGCCTAAAATACCTACATGACTAGGTATCCAGCAGAATTTTATGTCATAACCCCTGCTATATAGCTGGCAAATAATATCAGCAATGTCAACCACAATAGGATGAATGCGATCGTCAAGATGTACCAATGTTTCCAGGACGCTCCTGCTGTCAGTATATATGACGAACTTTCGAGAACTGGGCTTCTCGACTAATCTAAGAGCACAGCAGCTGGCGACTGCTTCGGTAGTGTAGACACTACAGGAAGAGTTGAGCCGGTAACTGTGCCTGATGTCGTTTGAAACGACACCACAGCCAACGTATCCAGTTCCCTTCGATCCATCCGTGTAAATAGGAATAAAATCCGCATACTGACAGCGATGAAAGGCAAAGATACTCTGGAAAACAATGGAACATGTGGTGCTCTTACTGTATCAAGCAAAGAGGTTATGATATATAAACATTGGCATATTCCAAGGTGGAAATTTAATAAAATTTTGTTGCTGAACATCCAAGTTATGTAGGCCGAGTTCCTTGGTGAATACCTTCAACCTCTCAGAAAAAGGCCGGATGAAGGAAGATCGCGCATCATACAATCTCCGTAAAAACGGGCTGGTATTAATGTTCTGTAATGGATGAGATGGAAGAGATGACATTTTGAAATGATAATAGAGCGACAATTTCAGGCGCCGCCAAGCCAAAGGTAGCTGGGTACAAAGGATATAGAGACTCTGCACAGGTGACGTTCGGAACGCACGACAGCAGATTCTCTGAGCATTATGGTGGACTGGGTCAAGTTTCCGCAAGGTAGATTTGCAAGTAGATCCGCAGACGACACATCCGTAGTCGATCCGAGATAGAATCACCGACTGATAAACTCGGAGTAAAGAAATTTGATCCTCTCCCCAAGAGGTGTTGGATAACACCTTTAAGATGTTGAGGGATTTCTCACACTTCTTCCGCAGCTGTAAAATGTGCGGAAGGAAAGTGAGTTTGCGGTCGAAAATTACTCCGAGGAAGCGGACGTCAGGGACGACCGGAATAGACGTATCACGGATGCAAATGTCAGGATCGGGATGGAGACCCCGTTTCCTACAAAAATGCAGGCAACTACTCTTGCTTGCAGAAATACTATGCCCCTTCGCGTCACACTTTGTAACCAGGTTGTTGACTGCGGTCTGAAGTCGTTGCTTAATGATACACATTGACGATCCTTCGCAGGAAATCTGCAGATCGTCCACGTATAATGAACCATGAACTGATGGTTGTAGATGAGAAAGTATAGGTGATATATGACAAATAAAAAGAATGGGGCTCAAAATGCTCCCGTGAGGAACTCCTTCAAATTGAATAAAAGATGAAGATAAAACATTACCAACCCGTACTTAAAATGATCTAAACGATAAAAACATTTTAATAAAAAGAGGCAAATTGCCTCTCAGACCATAATCGTATAGAGTGCGCAGAAACGCATAGCCCCACGTATGGTCATATGCCTCTTCGATATCAAAGAAAATAGAAACCAAATGATTCCTCCGTACGAAAACAGAACGAATCTGACTTTCGAGTAGAAGGATGTTATCTACTGCGGATCTTCCTTTACGGAAGCCACTCTGAAACGGAGGAATGCATTGATCCTTTTCCATTTGATAAACGAGATGGGCATTGACCATACGTTCAAGGGTGTTAAAGAGGCAACTCGTCAGAGCGATAGATCTATAGTGGAGAGGGTTCTTTCGATCCTTACCAGGCTTCAGGATAGGAATAACGATTGCTTCCTGCCACTGGCTAGGAAACACATGCTCCCTCCATATTCGGTTGAATAGGTAAAGGAGACTGACAAGTGAATCCCTGCTCAAGTGGCGAAGCATATCGTAAGTTATACCATCAAAGCCTGGACTGGTAATGTTAGCCAAGGAGAGAGCCTTTCTCAATTCTCACATGTCAAAGTCACAGTTATAAGGAGTGGTTACCGACACCTGAAGTTGATAGGTGTCTGCTCAGAATGATTCTTAGTCGCTAAAAATGTAGCGCTATATGAATCGGAGCTTGACACACTAGCGAAAGAGTGGTCAATGACATTGGCCACTTCGACAGGTGAAGAATGCACAGCATTTGGAGTTTCCAGTATCGGGTCTCGATACGGGGAGTTTGTAGCTTTTACCTTTCTCCATATCTGTTGACTTGTGGTAGACGATGTGATGGAAGAGACATACCTGATCCAAGATTATCTCTGACTATGTCGCCTTACTCTGCGAGCAATCGCTCCTGCCCTTTTAAAGGCTATGAGATTTTCGGTTGTGGGATATCGTCTGAAAATACTCCACAATTTCTTTTGTTCCTGTAGGAGGATTGATATTCCTTTTTCCATCATGATTAACTCATCTTCCTCTGTGATGTTCTACTCTTCGGTATCGCTGCATCAGCAGCGTTCACGATAGAGGCAGTGACATTGCGGACCGAATCATCAACATCTCGGTCTTGAACCATCGCAAAGTTAATAACCGCTAACCGTGTGAATAAATCCCAATCTGCCCGTTTGAAGCGGTAAGTGGGGGGACGAAACGCACCACACTACCATGATAGTTTAGTTTTTATTAACGTCGCACTAGAAACAACACGAGGGCTATTGGCGACGTACCTCGTAATTGTGAACCACGGTCAAGTGACGGTGACGACACCTGAGCTGTAACCCCCTCTCCTAACACCCACACTACGCCACGGGAGGAATTTGGGCCCCAAACAGATTTAACGTGCATCAGCCCCAGCTACATGGCGGGTCTTTGGCGGCCAAGAATCTCCCACTACCATGAACCTGGTAGACTAGGGGAGGGAAATGATCACAATTACAGAGATCATTTAGAAACTCTAAATTCAACGACGGTAGCAGTGTCGGTGAACAAATGGCTAGATCAAGGGAATGAAATTTCCTAGTGGGAGCATGGAAATACGTCTTCTCGTCGGTGTTCTCAGACAGAGACTGTGATCAGAGATCAATCGCTCGATCGTCCGACCGCGAGAATTTGTACCATCATACCGCCACTGAGGGCTGTGTCCATTAAAGTCACCTAGCAGAAGAAAGGGAGCTGGTAACTGATCGACTAGTCGGTTTAAATCCATTTGTGACACAACATAGTTTGGTAGCAGGTAAATGCAGCAGACTGTGATTAAAGTGCGAGCATGAATTCGCACAGCCTGCAGCGATGTGGTCAGTGTAACGACGTTATGAGGACAGTTCTGGGATGCCAGTATGCAAAAACCTCCAGAAGAAGGTGATGCGGCATGAACATCCCGTCGTACACAATGATATCCACGCACTCGGGTTGTCATATTACTCTTCAGAAAGGTCTCCTGAAGAGCAATGCAGACAGGTTGGTGCTTAGATGGTATGGATTTGAGATCCTATAGTCTGGGTCGTAAACCACGGCAGTTCCAGGAAACAAAAGCCATTAATTAGGCGCACTAGAAGATGAAGGTCCCTTATCCAGGATCCCCATGGAGATATTATCTTCGGGCGATGGGTGTAATATCAACGCATCCCCGTCAATGACCCTAGTAGTTTTGCGAGGAACGCTGTTCTTAGCAGCAGATTTTAATTTTGCCTCTGCAAAGCCTTTGACCTGGCCAATGGCCTAGCCTGAGTAGCCTTAACAGAGGAAGGTTTTTTATTGAATAATTAATTTTTTTTTGATTGCAGAGCCTTAGAGTTATGTAATGGTGTCTTATTTTTAGGTTGCGGTTTCTTAATGGTAGGAATAGGTTCAGGAAATTGCGTTGATTTAGATATTTTTGTAGTCTGGGTTGCCGTAGCGTAGCTTTTTCCCTCTACAGGAGTACGGGAAGCGACTACTCGGCGAGCCTCGGGATACGATAAATTCTTGAGAGTTTTCACCGTAGAAATTTCCTTTTCTTCGGACAACTTAGGGTAAGAACGAGAGTATGCAGGGTGGTTGCCCTGACAGTTGACGCACTTTTCTGCAGCGTTACAGGAAGCACTATCGTGTCCTGTTGCTGTATAGCGAGCGCACGTCAACTGTCCCCTACACGCGTTCTTGGAATGACCATATCGTTGGCAATTAAAACATCTCAGAGGGTTTGGAATATATGGTCGGACGGAGAGTCGCAGATATGCGGCCTGAACAGTCTGTGGCAGGGTAGGATTCGAGAAGGTCAAGATGAGGTGTTGGGTGTTAAGCACTTTACCATCTCTCCTAATCGTAATCCTTCGGACACCACAAATCAGCTGTTCCTGCAAATTCTCCAAAATCTCTCCCTCCGACACGTTTTCCAATTGCCTTGAGGATATAACACCACGAGAGTAATTTAGGTTTCTATGTGTTGAAGTCGTTACAGAATAAGGTCCCAAGATCTTCATACTCATTACAAGTTGAGCTTGTTTTGAGTTTGAGACCTCGATTAATAGGTCCCCAGAACGTAGTTTCTTGATGTCCTTAACTGTTCCCACCTTACCCTGTATTCCCTTTTGAATCAAAAAGGGAGATATGGTAGTAAAATTGTCGGTTTCTCTTTTTATGAGAAAGAATCTAAAGTTATTATTTACACTGTCTGATTTTCCTATGTTTTCAGTTTCTAATTGACGTTCTACACGATTACCCCATGATTCATTATTTGATTTAATTGAGTTTTTAACAGCTTTGGGAGCCAAAATCGAATTTTCTTTAGTTGTCACCATATTTGCCTTATAAAAAAAAATTCACGGACAGACTTCTAGTTCGATGGGTCCCCGCCAGACCCATCTCCCCACCCTTTCCTATCGTGGAAACGAGTAACCTCCGGAGAGATTCGTTCCAGCCGGACAATGTGACCTGCCCCATTACGTGCCCAGGCAGAGGCACAGGTCCAAGGCCGAAGCCGAGGAGGATTTCTCGCAATGGGTGGGAGGTCACACCATCCAGCCACACGCCACCAAGGCTCTCCCTCTGGAAACATTTTGAGGATGACGTTCCAAATCTGTCACCGACGGCGCACGCAACTCCTCTCCTCGCACACCCTTCTCCAACCAGAGCCCGTTCCAAACATGCCCATGCGATCTCCCACTAGGTAACCTCCGCATAAGAGGTAATAAGGTCCCGTATTACCAGAGCTAGGCACGCAGGAGATCGGCATTGATACACCGTCGGCCTTTTAGTGTTAGTAGACACCAGAAATTATAATATATAAGCTACACTAACACTAAAAGGCCGACGGTGTATCTGCCGATCTGAAGAAGATGACCCCCCTGAGGGGCCCTTCTATGAGGGAAGTGTATGTAGAGGATGCTTCACCAGTATTTAACAAGGACAGTAAACCCTATAAGAAAAAGATCACAAGGGTACCTCAAGGTTAAGATTCCTGTACTTTCTTAAAGTTAAGCCCCCGAGGGGATCGGACTCTATGAAGTGTATAAAAAGTACAAACAAGAATAATAAAACTTTATTTTTGCTTCATCAAAACAGTTCTCATAAAATTGCCTTTTTGCACGTCTGTGCACGTTTAGCTTACCAAAACGTATTCGAAGAAGTTCCTAAGTAGTTCTGTCTTAAGGACCGACGTTGAGTGGCTTAACGGCGAACAAATAAATTTCATGACGCGTATAATAGATTGGTCCTGTTTCAGTCCATTCAGGACTGCCAATCAATTCTTTAAAGACTTCCCATGCTTCTTTTCTAAACTCTTCCGTCATTTCCAAAGGTACGTCAAAGAAAATGCTTGCAATAATCACCAAAGTATCTGAAAGGAAAGACTGGATATCAGGCCTTTTTTATTTTCCAAATTATCTCCATGTAATTGCAATAAAAACTAACTTCTTGGGAAAAATTCGAAAGACCAAACGCGAGTGACTGCATTTTTTTTAATGGCGCAGAATCCAGATATTACCTTGCTGCGTCAAACTAGGTAAGTGATTAGTTTTTATTAACATAGCACTAGAAGCAACACGAGGGCTATTGCAGACGGACCTCGTAATTTTGAACCACGGTCAAGTGACGAGGACGACCTGTGAGCAGGCACCCCCTCTCCTAACTGCCCCACCGCACCATCGTTAGTTTGAGTGAATGTAAAGTTTATTGGCGCAAGAGCCAGATATGGCTATGCTGCGCCAAACAAGATTAAACTGTGGTCTAGACGTGAAGGTGAAAAAAGGTAAAAGTGGTTGACAAGAAGGAGGGTCGAAAACAGAGAAAGATCGCTAGGGTATCCCGGGAGTGCGTTACCCGTGTTTACCAAAGACAGTAAACCCCATTGGGAAAGAAAGATCACTAGGGTAC
This sequence comes from Nephila pilipes, assembly GCA_019974015.1. NCBI lineage: Eukaryota > Metazoa > Arthropoda > Arachnida > Araneae > Nephilidae > Nephila > Nephila pilipes. The sequence goes on along the minus strand of BMAW01110334.1, from coordinate 80,134 downwards.
CTCGGGTTCGTGTCCATACTTACCTGAAGAAGGCAAGTCCCTGAGGTCCCCTGATATAATCCCCAGGGGCAGGGTGCCCGGCTATACCCCCAGACGCTGGGTACCCATTTTAGTCTCCTTTTACGACATGCATGAGCTACAGTGAGACTATTCTGTCATCCCCGGTCACCACACGGGTCTCCGCACCATCGGGAAGACTTTGGGCTTCGACCGATTTAACGTGCATCAGCCCCGGCTACACGGAGAGTCTTCGGTGGCCAAGGATCGAACCCGCGACTGAACGAAAACTTACGTGCTGCGAGTCCACTACATTTACCACTAGGCTACAGCGGCCCAGGTAAGTGATGAGTGAAAAGTTGGTAAAGTGATGAGCTTATGATCTGGACGTTTGAAAAAAAAAATGGTTGACAAGAATGGCTTATGATCTGGACGTTTGAAAAAATAAATGGTTGACAAGAATGGTCGAAAATAGAAAAGTGTCCCTAGGGCATCCCAGTGGCGTGTCACCTGGGGTTACTAAAGACCTTAATTCCCATAGGAAAAGAAAATGATCACTAGGGTGCCTCGGAGTCATGATTGTTCGTACTTTTAAGAAAGCCTCTTAGGTCCCCTGATATAATCCCCAGGGGCAGGGTGGCCGGCTCACTGGTACTCATTTTAGTTGCCTCTTAAAACATGTATGGGATGCAGTGGGATTATTCTTTCGAACCATACGATTACCAAAAGATTGAACGAGAGCTAGATATTAACGACAGTTTAAACAATTTGAACTTTTTTCCTTTCTTTTTTTTAAATAATAGTTGCTTATTTAAATGAGCTTGATGTTGTCTCGAACATGACTTATTATTCTGTAATATGACAAAGATCAGAACGGCCTTTTTGAATGAATCTTTGTAATATTGACTCAGTGCATTCGAAATTATCAGCATCACTTTTCAGACATGAATATTTTTCAATTTTAGTGTAATTCTCTATGTAATTTCCCTTATAAAGAATGTTTTATCCTAATCATAAAAGCTTCCTTGAATCCAATAACTATAAAAAAAAGCTGAATTTTTCCTTACTTCTTCCAATAATGCTCCAAGTTACTCCCCAATAATGTCAGAATTTCAGTGTACCTTTCGTTATTCTACTTTTGGCATGAAGTTATGATCGTTGTCGTCACTTCTAAAAATCTTCTTCGCTTGCCTTGTATTAGAACTTGAGCATATGTTCGATCTTGCCATTCATAAGAATATAATGTTATTCACATATCACAAGATCATATAGTGAGTGATTGTGGTTTTATTAACGTTGCGCTAAAAGCATCACGAGGGCTATTGGCGAAGGACCTCGTAATTTTGAAACCATGAGCGATTGTGGGCTTATGGTTCAGAAGCCAAATCTGCCTTTGCTACCAATTTCATATAGTGACCGCTAAAAGAGCGATATCACTCCAGTGTATTTCTGGCTGTGAGAATGTACGAAATCCATAAATGCACTCCTTAACCTCTCAAACCGATTCGAAAATGTCATCAATTGCCAGATTAAACACACTCTTCTTCATATATTGCGTACTGCAGTGCTGATAAACGCTTGGGAGGGCGGACATATTGAAAACTTCAGAAGTATAAAAAATTTTTCTTTGCTGTTGCTTCCATCTTTTATAGTTGTTTCCCCCCCCTTTTCTTAGGCTGTACCTAACGCCGCTATTTTTCCTCCCCTTCTAAAGCCACTGGGTCTTTTTCATTGATGATACCGTTTTATAAATAAAAAGAATTAGGTGTTGCCATATGAAATATTCTGAATGTCGTCGTTTTACCGTAACTTTGAGAACTAGACCGTTTGCTTTTCTCGTCGTTCTTCGGCACATATAAACAGCATAAAACATTTCAAATTTTATTCAGTTTCTTTCAATGCAACGTTGGATACAGGATCACATATCGACAAAGCGTTTCTATTATTACCATGTAATGTTAGCCCATTTCAATCGAGCGATTTTCTAAATAAAACTTGTCGCTTTCATGGGAAGATAATGATTAAAAGTACACACAATACTTTTATTAACCACTAACAATTACTTATTCAATATTTGAGTGTAATTTAACAATGAATATAATATATTCATATGATTGGTAGTATTTAATGACGCAAGAGCCTAAAGTGACTTGCTGCGCCAAACAGCGCGTAGTTGTGATCCAGGCATATTAGAAAATGGGAAAAGAAAGATAAAATTTGGTTGTTATGGAGATTCGAGAATAAAGAATTATCGCTAGGGTATTCCGGGGGCTCGTTACACATGTTTACTACAGACACTATGAATTATTACACAGTGGGTCTGATAGATAGTTTGCCGCGTTGATTGATAGTAGTTATGCCATAATTGGCTCTTGGGCCACTAAACTGTGCCAAAGGAGGTAAAGCTGTGATCTAGAATTTTGAAAAAATTGGAAAAGAAAAATGAATGACAAGATTAGTTTGTTTAGTTCAGTTTAGTTTATATTAACGTCGCACTAGAAGCAACACGAGGGCTATTGGCGACGGACCTCGTAATTTTGAACCACGGTCAAGTGACGAATGAATGACAAGAAGTAAGGTCTAAAGCAGAGAATACGATTGCTTTTTATTTCAGCTTAGTGTTCATTTACGTCGCACTAGAAGCAACATGAGGGCTATTGGCGACGGACCTCGTAATTTTGAACCACGGTCAAGTAACGAGGACGACAACTAAGCTGGAGCTCCTCTCTCCCGACTTCTACACCATGCTAATGAGAGAACTTTCGACCACTACAGATTTAACGTGCATCATCCCCGGCTATACGGCGGGTCTTTAGCGACTAAGGATCGAACGATTGAAAGAAAAGCGCCGGCCTCGAATCCGAGTTTAGTTTTTATTAACGTCGCACTTGAATCAACACGAGAGCTACTGGTGACGGTCCTCACAATTTTGAATGAGGGTCAAGTGACGAGAACGATTCCTGAGCTGGCACCCCTCTCCTAACTTCAACACCACGCCAACGGGAGGACTTTGGGCCCCTATAGATTCAACGAGCATCAGACCTTGCTACATGGTGGGTCTTTGGCGGCCAAGGATCGAATTCATGGCTGAACGAAAGCCCCGGGCACGGATTTGAAACCATGACCACTAGGCAACTGCTGCCGCGAGAATGATCGCTTACTCGTCGTCCGTGTTTACCAAAGACAGTAAACCCAGTGAGAGAGAAAATATCATAGTGTGCCACGGGATCAGGATGCCCCTATCTACTTAGAAGTAAAGTCTCTTTAGGGCGAGTCTTTTGTGGCATCATAACTGGACTAAAATAGTTAGCCGCCAGTGAGAGACTACAATATCATGGTTCGAACCCATAACTGGTCGAATGTGAGTGAGTGAATGTGAAGTTTACTGGCGCAAGACCCAGATGTGGCTATGCTGCACCAACCAAGATTTAACTGTAGTAGACATGAAAAAATTGGGGAAAAAAAAGACAAATTGGTAAGCAAGAAGAAGGGTCGAAAATAGAGAAGGATCGCTAGGGTCACAACTGTACGAAAAGAACGCCTGCCGCGATTCCGTGACCATAACCACTTGGTCACAATTACTTTGAAGAATAAAATATTAGAGCTCATTTATTTTAATACAATCGCAAGTACGATTAAAACTAAATTTTCCTGGAAATTTATTTCAATTTTTCTATCGAAAAATATTCAAATCTACATATAATCTGTAGATCCCTTAGTGTAAATAGTCATTAAATTATTGTACAATATTCAAGCAATATACATACCTATACATTTCTTATCTGTGCTGTAGGTAAATAGTATATTTCTCCTCTCGATTTGGACGTCCCTGAACCCAATAGTTTTCATCATACGCTTGTAATAACTCATTTCCAGCCTTCCTGGGAAAAAGGGAGTAAGATTTTCTACCTACAAATTAAGATAATAAATAATCGAAAGAAATACCCCTCATTTTTTCAAATTGCATATTTAACATGATTTTGAAATTCTCTCACAGAGTATTATTCCTTTAATATTAACGCCACCACCATTTTTGGAATCAACAGTAAATAATTATTCAGATGACTAAGCAAATATGAACACTGTTATTCAATAAGATGTAAAAATTAATCTGGCCTTTAATACTGAACTTTCAAATTACTTCACAGAGCTAACCACTTTACCACAGTTAACCTAATTCGAAAATTACACGCTAAGTTACGTGTCTTAGTATTTGTCCCTTAAAATTATTTTGCGCTATTTATAGCTCGAAAATATTAATTTTAAGCAATCTTTTCTGCCCAATTTATTGTAGCTTGACCATATTGAATTGACCGATACAAGGTCCATCAACTCACTTTAATTATGATCTACTTTCATATGAGGACGATACTCCCCCCCCCCCCAAACGCAAGGACATTAAGACCCAAAATATTCATAATGTATTATCTCCTTTGCACAAAAGGAATTTAATATAAATAGAATTGTAATTTGTGGCTTTCGAACACCCACTACGTGCACCTCAACGCTTAATTTACCATTAAACAAGTTCATACTAATTTGTTTCTAAATTAAGCAGACTTAACAAGATGAATAAAGTTAATTACAATTACTGGTTAAAAATGAGGATCAAAAGTTGTTCGTAGGAGTTAATTGCTCCCCTCAAAGTCTATATGTGGCCGAGATCATAATTCTACCATTTTACTATATCGCTTTGAGACACAGAAGTATAAAATGGCTTAAAGCAACACGTGCCTTTTGGCAGATAAGGTTTTGGAGGAAATTAGAAAGCGACTCCTAGCGACACAATTTTAACGTCAGTTCTCGTGAATACGGAATTAATATAATCTCCTTTTCAGGCTAGAGCGATTAAAAAAAAACCAGAAGGTCGTGGTCTGTGAATAAGTCATTGTATCAGTCTGAATACAGCTATCGAATGAATTTAATAAAATTTGAAAATTTATTTATGCCAGTTTGTGCGGATTATTTTTTAAAAAACACCGTTCTTTATTATATAATGTGCAGTAATGCCTTGCCTACTTTTTCAGTTTTGTTCTAAAACTCGTAACTTACAATTAAATTGCAATTCGTACCTAAATGAACTTTAGCTCGTTACGTAGATGCATGCAAATGTCCTAAAGGAAAGGAACTTGGGCGCGAAATCTCTGCTAGAATCACAGCATCTGTTGCTCAAGAGATTACGAGTAGTTTGAGCTTTCCTTTGAGAGAATTCTGTTAATGTTTTCTTCAGAAAAACAAATTAAATTCTTATACTAGCACTATACTACCAAGAAATAAGATTTGAAAAATATATAAGCTCAAAACTTTCGAAATCATTTGAGACACTTCATGGAGCGTGCTTGTCAACAATACATTTACTTCAATTACTTACAGATACTTATACAATAAATTACGAAAATTTGCAGCCCAAAAAAAATTCTTGATGGTTTGAAGCACAATGTGTTGCTATAATTGATACCCACCCCCATCCTCTATAATAACCGAGAGTATAAAATATACCTACATTATTAGTCTTAGTATAATAAAATCTTCGCTGCGGAAAAAATGCATCGTTAAGTCACAAAATAAGTCATTACATAAATATAATACACTTTCCTGTTTGAAAGTGAAATTTATATAAAAGATATATACAAATATGCAAGATTTTAATTAAACATCGCATAATATTGTGGTGCAGGAAGTACTCTTACAATTCACATGATCTCAAATGCTTGTAAGCAAGAATAATGTAATTAATAATTTGTAGGAATTGTCTTTGTATTTAATACTCGTACTTTGTACCCGTTATGTTGAATAGTTTCTTCTTTGCATATATTCAATCAAATCTGATATCACTGTACTAGAAGGGTAGCCCCATTCTTGTTTCAGAGCATTTCTCTAAACAATTTTATTAGAAATTGGCTTTGTTCAAACATGATCAAGAATTTCTGTTGGTTCGGGAAAACATTTCATGAATTTAGGAGTCTTATATCCATACCTGCGTAATTAAAACTGTAAGCCTGGTATCATCGTCACTCATAAAAATCACGAAGACTTATTTCTTCACCCTAGACTATACATTATTTTTCAAAATATTTATATAAAACTGATTATTAATGATTGCATCATTTGAGACTAAACTATCGACTCCTGAGGAACTTATACAATCCCAAACGATCTCTCTCCGACCTCCATGTTTCATCGTTGTAAGCAAATCTATTGGATTCATTTGTGTTTAGTTTTGCTATTCTAATCAATTGTCCGATCTAAAAACATAATTTACATTCATGAGAAAACATTTTTTTAGAGCTGTAGACTCTAATTTACGTATTTTACTGTGTGCGAATATTAATATTAACTTCCGATTCTTCCGATTCATATGGATTTTGATGCCGTTTTGAAGGAATAAAAATCTTTGTTCCTTCAAAGCGGCACCTAAAACCATATAACTTTCTTATATTTCGAGCTGTGCCTACGGACAAAGACCATTATTCTATTTTTTTTAACTCTGCTGTAATCTTAAGAGAGTAAATTTCCGAACTTTTCTTCGAATAATATAGGTTATCGATAGATAAAAGTAGAAATGTTTGACTTGGAAGGGGATCGTATATAGTATTTTAGAAGGAGTGAGTGAAGTTTGTGTGGTTTTAGTTCAGTTTTTATTAACGTCGCATTAGAAGCAACACGGGGGCTATTGGCGGCGAACCTCGTAATTTTGAACACTGTCAAGTGATGAGGACGACGACCGATCTGGCACCCCCCTCTCCTAACATCCACACCACGCCAACAGGAGGACTTTGGGCCCCAAACAGATTTAACGTGCATCAGCCCCGGATACACGGCGGTTCTTTGGCGGCCAAGGATGGAACCCACCACTGAACGAAATCCGCTGGCCAGGAGTCCCCGATCATTATCACTAGGCTACCGCAACCCGAGAGTGAAGTTTGATTTAATAGTGCAATAACGAAATTGGATTTCACTGCACCAAACGTTTGTTTTAATTGTAGTCCAGTCAGGAAAAAATGAAAATTTTGTTTATAAATAGGAAGGTCTGAAATAGATAAGGATCGCGTTAGGATAACCTGGATCACGGGTATAAGTATCTATATAAATATCTATAAGACTGCTCTTTAGAACTGGATGTACTAATTATTAATACTATTTCCCAGTCTTACTGCCTTTACTAATATTTTAAAGTATTTTCTTTCAATATAACTGTTTTTTCAGATTTACGATTCTAATATTATGAGACGTCTATCCACGCAAAACTCTGATCAAATTTATGTTCCGCTACATCATCCTGTATGTTTTGTCACCATGAGTGATACGATTCATCAATGAAATCTCGGATGCGTTCACAAAAAAATTTGCTCTTGTTTCAGACAACGTGCACTTTTTACAATGATTCAACTTTACTTTTTTATGCTCGTGAAACAATACAATAATTAAACCTTATATGCACCATTTATATTTGTAAAACTATTTTATCAAATATTGCTTTTGAATGCATTTTAATTAGAATAGTTTCTTTCGCAAAATAGTTTTAGAATAGTTTCTTTCGCAAAATAGTTTTAGCATAGTTCCTTTCGCAAAATAGTTTTAGCATAGTTCCTTTCGCAAAATAGTTTTAGCATAGTTTCTTTCGCAAAATAGTTTTAGCATTGTTTCTTTCAATGTAGGTTTTTTCTCGTAAAATCCATTTTTGAACGAATACTTTCTACGCTAATTTTATTTAATCGCTGGAAGCACAACTTTTTTTTATTAACTTTAAACTGGATAAATACTATAATTTTACAAAACTTTGAATTAAAATTAAAGTACTCCAGTATTGTACGTACTATATACTTATTCCATTTGGGTATTGAAACCATTTTCTCTAACCAAGTGCTAATTTCGTCGTTCAGATTAAATGTAATTGCAGTTTCTCCGCCAGGTTTAAGCATGCGAAATACATTTTCAAATGCCAGTTTCTTATTCGAGATTTCCTGAAAGGCATTCCTGGATACAATTTTATCAATCATTCCCTCGTAATACTGAACAATGGGCCTTTCAAAAGAAAAAAAAAGTTTTATATACAGTTTTATCTATATACATTATATACAAAGCAAACAGTTAATATATATAAAATCCAATATATGAAAGCCGATATCAATAATATATTAGATATAGTTTTAGTTTAGTTTTTATTAACGTCGCACTAGAAGCAACACGAGGACTATTGGCGAAGGACCTCGTAATTTTGAACCACGGTCAAGTGACGAGGACGATACCCGAGCTGGCACCCACCTCTCCTAACATCCACACCATGCCAACGGGAGATGAATGAGTGAATGTAAAGTTTATTGGCGCAAGAGCCAGATATGGCTATGCTGCTCCAAACAAGTTTAAACTGTGGTCTAGACGTGAAGTTGAAAGAAAGGTAAAAATGGTTGACAAGGACGGTCGAAAATAGAGAAGGATCGCTAGGGTATCCCGGGAGTGCGTCACCCGTGTTTACCAAAGACGGTAAACCCCATTGGAAAGAAAAAGATCACTAGGGTGCCTTGGGGTCATGATGCCCGTACTTATCTAACGAAGGCAGGACCCTGATGTCCCCCTTATATAATCTCCAAACGCAAGATGCCCAGCTATACCCCCAGACGCTGGGTACCCATTTTAGTCACCTCTTACGACATGCATGAGCTGCAGTGGGACTATTCTCTCATTCCCGGTCACCACACGGGTTCCGCCAACGAGTGGACTTTGGGCTCCGACAAATTTAACGTGCATCAGTCCCAACTACACGGCGGGTCTTTAGCGGCCAATGATCGAACCCTCGACCGTCGGCCACGAATCTGATACCATGACCACTAGGCTACCGCGGCCATACCGATATCAATAAATCGAAACCATTTAAAAAGATTGTTTGATAACTTGGTTCTCAAAAGCCTCATTAGGGTTGTTGGTGGCGGAGTGGGTAATTTTGTATATCAGTCAAGTTACGAGGATGCCACCTGCAGCTGGCATCTCCCTTTTGAAACTTACGTACGGCACCTAAGTGAGCACTGCAAACCTTGACTGATTGCGTTTTAGGGGGATTAGGAATCCAACAGGAGAATCGTCGGCCTGAACACCGGACCATAACATAGCACTGTCATTCGTACTAGTAATACTAGGACGGATATACATTAGGCACCTTATTAATCCCAATAACATATTTTAAGCCATTTCTATTAATTATGCAACGGCTAATATTTAGAAATTTTGGTATTGTATAATTCTTTAGGTGTTATTTGATTGCTTATCGATTTACTTTCTATCATTATATGTTTTAAGATAGTATAATGTGTTCTATTTATTGATATGAAGCAATGTAAGCTGTAGAGAAATGTTACCATTATTTAAGTTTATATTGAGAGTTTTTTTTACAGGGATTATTTTGATGGCTTAGGAAATGGCACGAAATATATTTTTAAAGTTAGAGAGACATTTGTTGTAGCAAGGAAATTAAATGCAATAACAACGGAGGGAAAAAAAATGGAGTTTTCTGAACATGAGTTTTCTTTCAAACTTCACACTTTGTGTAACATAGTTTTTTTATACCTTAAATTTTAGATGCAATAGAAAACGTAGAGTCAAATTGTACTTATTCAAAAATTAGTTGCAAGATTTTATTTTATTACTTGATGCTTGTTAAATTTATCATCTAAAATAAATACGTGTAAAATGTTTTGTTCAATTTAATATTATGTTAATCAATAGAACTACATGTTATTAAAATTCAAGCAAGTGATTAATTATGTATTTAAATTTAATATATTTAAGTTAAATTAAAATTATAGCAAACGATAAATAATTAAACATCGGGTTTTGCGACTATTTGGCGACTTGGAGAGAAACTTGGTATAAATTTTGATTCTTTAAATAATTATTAATTATAGTTAAATTATCGTATTGTCATCCTAAACAATCACGTATAGAAAGTTTCAGCTCAATTGTGTGCTTTAAAATGCGAAAAGAAAGCTTTTTAAGTTTTGAACCAGACAAAGTTACAATGAGAGTTAAAGAAACCCCATTAAAAAGAATAGAGAATGAAGTGAGAGAGCTTAATTTTATCAATCAGTGCTAAAAAGCGATATTCCAAAAAGATACCACTCTTCATTAATTGTAAGACGTCTCTTCTGGAAGTAAATATTTTCAGATGTGAAATATTATGGGATAAAGAAAACTAAAATTATAGTTACAACCATTCTGCACTTTCGGTTTTCTGGAACTGAAAAAGTTCTGGAGAAATATTCTCATTAACAAGGGTAATTTTTTTAAAATTGATATACTGAAAATATAATTACTAAAATTAAAGTTATTCTCTGCGCATGTGATATTCTGAAGCGAGAAAACTAAAGATACAAAAGTATGACTTTATAACGAATAAGGAAATAGATACGAAGCGAAATTCGTCAGAAATTAGTTCTCATAGATTATAAGATGACATTGTAAAATTGACGAAGTTTCATGAAGGCTACTATTTCACACGTTTAATAAACGAAAATGTAGTAAAAAAGAGATTTAATTCTTAAAAGCTTTCGATATATTAGAAATAGGTTTATCATCTAAATATTAGCTTAAAACCTATATACTTTAATGGATGGAATTAAAGTAAAAATATATACTTAATTTGTACATCGGCGACATAGAATTCAAACCTTTCACCTAATGCTTTAATATATTTTTTAAAAAGTCCAACGTTGCGAATATTTGACATTTTATCGAGGGCAATCAGATGTCCTACATCAGGAAATTGTTGGAGTATAGCTTTGCAGCAGTCGAAGACGTTTCCACATCCGACATCCATAACAACAACATTAGACAGTTTTTTCCAATTTAATTTCGTTCCACACATACTAATAAATTCTTCAGGTTTTGTTACATCCATTGCTTAAAATCTGAAAAGACAAAACTATTGATAAAATATCTTCCACAAATATTTTCTTTGTGACGCACGCGTGCACACGCACACGAATCACATTTCACGTATTAAATTGAATACAATGACATTGAGTTATTTAAATTAACGTAATCGTACCTATTCGTATTTTAAATTCCGTACATTCAACGGCAAAGCGTGTCGAAATCCAACAGAGCATGCCGCTTAATTGCATTATTATTATAATAGACATAGAAGTAAACTAAAAATTGAATAAAAACTAATAAATGAAATAGTTTTTATGTAATATCGAGATTTATTTAGTAATTTCACTGGACAACACAGTTCATTGACACTAATACAATGCCTTTAAATAATATGTCTATATTTTGCGTAACTATTGGAACAATTTTCGAAGAATTTCTCAAATGAGTTTAGTTTTTATTAACGTCGCACTAGAAGCAACACGAGGGCTGTTGGCGACGGACTTCGTAATTTTGAATCACAGTCAAGTGACGAGGACGACACTCGAGCTGGCACCCCCTCTTCTAACATCCACACCACGCATAGGGAGGACTTTGGACCCCGACAGATTTAACGTGCATCAGCCCCCGCTACATGGTGGTTCTTTGGTGACCAAGGCTCGAACCCGCGACTGAACGAAAACCGCCAGCCGCTAGTCCACGACCTTGACCACCAGGCTACCGCGGCCCTTTCTCAAATGAAAGAACTAATGATAAATTGATGTGTGTGTGTGTTCAGAGAGGATTTATTATTTTGCATCTAAATACGATCTAAAAGAAACGATAAGCGAAAATTACGTTTAACGAATCGAATATATAATCGTAGATAGTCAGGGTGAAGAAAGAGTTTAAAGGCGTAAGTGAGTGTGTTTATGCTCCGCTAAAAATTAATCCAGAAATTTTAAAAATGGAATACAAGATAAAAATTAAATGAGAAAAAGAGAAGGTCAAAAATTGGGAAAGGTTGGGTGTCACCCGAGAGCTTCATCCGCGTAAAGACAGTAAAACCTATGGGAGAGAAAAAGTTAACTAGGGTAACTCTGGGTCGGGATGTCCGTATTTACCCAAGGAAGCAAGCAGTGCAGAATTCTTCAGAATTCAGAGTTTCCAATATGATAAATATTTTCACCGATTTCTTCCGAATAATATTTCGATGATCAAGCTACATTGATTTAGAGGAGGTATAACTATATAGTCTCCGTAAAATATTCGAAACAAATAGCTTCAAAATTACTTAGTGAATGTCTGTGATACTAGTAGATATAAAATAAATTTTAAAAAACGTATTCATATTAATTTAAATAAGAATAAATTATGGTTAAATTACTTACTCTTCGTGCCAAGTAACACAGTTTTGTACAAGAAGCGGATGAAAATTAAAAGAAGTAAAAAATAAAATCCAATAAAAGAGGAAGAACTTTAGAAATGATTTATATATGTACGGTTTATGGATGGATGCTAACTTATTGATTGATTGAAAGTCTCATGAGATATGGATGATTGAATGTTAATTAACATCGCACTTAGATGTCAAACGGGATCTATTTGCGACGGACCTCGTCAATTTGATCCTCGCTCAAGTGAAGGGGACCATAACTGAGCTGGCACCTATCTCTCAAAACTTGCACACGCCGCAGGAGGACTTTGGACCTGACAGATTTAATATGAATGAGCTCCGCTACATAGAGCGTCTTCAGTGGCATCAGGACCCTAATGTACGATTCGATTGAAATAAAAACAGACCTCAACAACGCATCTGTAGATAAGTTTTACATACATTGTTTCCTTACTCTGTTCATAAGTATTGTCTAACTTCTGTGTAATAAACTTTTTTTCAAGAATTTTGAATGGCCACAGTAAAAACCGTTTCTATATACAGAAAAAAGTTCCATATAACGAATAACTATTTGCATGGAATAGTTACTTCTTGACTTTAACCAAAGACTCGACTTTAAGCCGTCAGCAGAGAAGTTTGCGAACATGAACACTAGACTACCACAGTCCCTTTATACTATATGCAAAGGCTATAAATTCTTAGGTAGATGTTATTATACAGTAAAAGGCAACGGAAATAATCCTCAAAATAAAAAAAAAGTTAAATTTAAGTTCTAGGAATATATACATCTACCTCTCAGTTAAGCTAATATTATATCTTGTGCCCTGACAGATTTAATGTGCTTCAGCCCAGGGTACAAGGTGGGTCTTTAGCGGCATAAAGGTCCGAACCCACAATACGACGAAAATGACCACTAGACGACAACTGAAGAATGAGTTTAGTTTTATTAACGTCGCACTAGAAGCAACACGAGGGCTATTGGTGACGGACCTCGTAATTTCGAATCACTGTAAAGTGACGAGGACGACACCTGAGCTGGCACCACTTCTCCTAACATCCACTCTATGCCAGGGGAGAACATTGGGACCCAACAGATTTAACGTGCATCAGCTCCGGCTACACAGTGGGTCTTTAGCGGCCAAGGATCGAGCGAAACGCTGGACTCAACGAAAACCGCTGGCCACGAATCCGATGCCATGACCACTAGGCTACAGCGGTCACTACTGTCGATTGAGAAGAAGGAGAGTTGAAAATAGAGAAGGATCAATTGGGTGTCCATGCTTTAACAGATAGTGAGTGAGGGACTGATGAATTTTATGGCGCAAGAGCCAAAGTAGGCCATGTTGCGTTAAAGCATTAGTTTAACCTCCCCCTTTTTTTTTAAAAAAAAAAAACTCATTAAGAACAAGACATATATGGAATACAAAATATTCTGCATAGACAGTTATATAATAAGAGTGATACGCTTTGAATTGAACACATTTATTAAACTCCACTTTTATTCGTTGCAAATCTGTTTTGTTTCCATTATGATATCGATGACTCATTTACAGTGGCTCAAACAATTGAGGATACACCTTACTTTCACTTGATAAATCCAACTTTTAATGAAATTAACACATTAACTAGAATAGAAGACGTATTTTTACTTTTACACGTAATAAAAGGGTTAATTTACAGTAAAAATAACGAAAATCAACAAAAAATATATTTAAAATTAAATGTTTCACAAATATTTGAAGTAAACATAGGCAGATCTTTACCTCAAAAAATTAAGGATACACCAATGAAATTTTTTCGATATATTACATGCATAGACAGTATCAGTATTTTGTTGCATGTCCTTTGGCTTTTATAATGTCCTCCAAACGTCTTGGTACCGATTCGACCAATTTTTTAGTGGTATCTGGAGATATTTTATCCCATTCTTCTTGTAACACTTGCTTTAAATGGGCTTTGTTTCTAATCTGGTGTTTTTGGACCGCTGTTTCTAGTGTAGCCCACAAATTTTCTATGACATTGATGTCAGGGGACTGTGGCGGTGTGTGCAATTGCTGTTTACAATGAAAAAGACACCACATTTTGACATTACGTGCCGTGTGTTTGGGGTCGTTGTCGTGCTGAAATGTAAAATTTCCATCTAAACCCAATTTTTGTGCACTTTCTTTAAGATTGGTGCGGAGTATGTCTATATAAAGCTTATGATTCATTATACCATCTATAAAAACTAAATTTCCTACCCGATTTGCAGCCGTACAACCCCAAAAAATGACGGAGCCACCACCATGTTTAACTGTAGGACGTAAATTTTTTGGATCCAAAGCGGTGTTCGGCTTTCTCCAAACGGTGTGACGACCATCGCTTCCAAAAATGTTGAATTTACTTTCATCACTAAATATAACTTTCTTCCAAAAGTTTTCTGTCTTCAACTGATGAGTTTTTGCAAACTCCAAACGCTTTTTCTGATTTTGTAAGCTTATGAAAGGTTTCTTTCTAGCTACTCGACTGCTATATCCAGCATGTCTAATCACATTTCTCACAGTTTCAGCACTTACACTTCTGCAGATTATTCAAGAAGTTTCTGCAGCTAGTTTGACTGCACTCAGTTTAGGATTAATTTTGATATCTTTTAAAATTTTCCTTTTAGCTACATCACTCAGAATACTTTTCCTTCCTCTTCCACTCTTATTTTGAATTAATCCATCGCGTTTAAATTTCCCAATGATTTTCTGGACACATGAGTGACTTCTACCGACAATTTCAGCTATTTCACGATAAGATTTTCCCTTCTTAAATAACCTTTATATAAATTTTCTTACATCAATACTAGTCTCTTTCCGAGGAGCCATTTTCCAATTAAAATTACAGCTTTATATTCTCATAACCATCTTCAAAAGACAGAAATAACAGTTGAAAAAGTTTAGGATAAAATTTCCCAAACTTAGATTATTAGTAGCAAGCAAAAAGAAATCAAGTGGTAGTTAAACAAAAATTTCATTTGTGTATCCTCAATTTTTTGAGGTAAAAATCTGCTTATGTTTATTTGAAATGCCTCTAAAAAGTTTTATTTTAGAATTTTGTCGTTGATTTTTCTTTATTTTTACTGTTAATTAAACCTTTTGTTATGTCTAGGAATAAAAATTCGTTTGCACTTCTGGTTAAGGTGTTATTTTGATTGAAATTTGGATTTATCAAGTAAAAGTAAGGTGTATCCTCAATTGTTTGTGCCACTGTATATAATTAACACGAAATTTGTGGGACTTAAAAATAAATTGAATAATATTTATATTCCTATTATGTAAAGAAAAAAATGTATGTGCTGGTATAATTATACTAATCTATTTATTAATTAAAATTGTATTAAAGTATTAATTTCATAAATGCGTTATACTTTTATTAGCATTTGAAATAAAAAAAATGTTGTATTAATGAAAAAGATTCCGTAATAGTGTAGTGATATATATAAGTAATTAGTCATTTTCTGAGTTTGGAACGATAAATTAAAGATTAAAAATGTCACTATTTTTTCTAAACATATCTTATGATGTAGAGAATTTTACAATAGCAAGTGTAAAAGCAAAATACAAAAAAAAAGTAGAAAATTGCTTCACTAATTTAATTCTGATATATTCTAGTATTTCCCCCCTTCTTTTAAGTTCGCGAAAAAGTAGAATTTATCAAAATGGATATTAATTAGCCTAAAACAAACGTCCTTCCGTGGGCCCACGTTCCCCGGAAACAATTACTTTCAAGAAAAGAAAATACCTTTTTATAATTCCTGTAGCATTCTTTATCTAAAAAAGCAAAAACTTTCTAAAGTAGTAACATGTTTCTAATCTTCACAACAAAAAGATAGGATTGGTTTTATTAATGTCGCGGTAGAAGCAACACGATGTTCATTGGTGACAAACCTCGTAATTTTCAATCGCTGTCAAGTCACAAGGACGATATCTGAGCTGGAACCCCCTCGCCTAACTTCCACACCACTCCAACGGAAATACTTTACACTTCAACAACGAGCCACTGATAGTGAAATTTATCCGCGGAAGAGCCAGATGCAGCCAAACTGCGTCAAAAAAGATAGTTTTTAGTTAAGTTTAATTTTCATTAATGTCACACTAGGTGCAACACGAGGACAATTGGTGACGGACCTCGTTATTCTGAACCTCGGTCAAGTGACGAGGACGACACCTTAACTGGTACCCCATCTCCTAACTTTCACATCACGCCATCGGGAGGACTTTGTGCCCCGACAGATTGAACGTGCATCAGCCACGGCTACACTGAGATTTTTTGGTTGCCAAGGATCGAACTCGATAGTCAACGAAAAACGCCAGCCACGAATCCGAAATCATAACAAGTAGGCTACCGCGGCCACAAGGTAAATGTATGATCCAGCCGTTAAGACTCTGAAAAAAGATATTGGTCGACAAGAAGGGTCGCAAATAGAGATTGAAAGTGAAGTTCTTGGGCGCATGAGTCAGATGCAGCCGTGGTGCTTCAAACGAGATGTAACGGTTAGGTAGTGAAAAAACGGTGTGAAAAAATGATGTTTAGTGAAGTAACGGTGTGAAAAAAAATTGAAAAATGATAAAAATTGAAGAACAGAGAATAATCCCTACGGAACCCGTGTTTACCCAAGAGAGAAGATTCCATGGAAAAGAAAAATATCTCTAGTGGGCCTCGGGGTCATGATGCCCGAACCTATCCAAAGAAGGCAAGTCCCCGAGGTCCCCTGATATAATCCCCAGGTGTAGAATGTTGGGCTATACCCGCAGACGCTGTGTATCTATTTTAGTTACCTCTTACAACATGCATGAGTGACAGGAGGTCTATTCTGTCATATCCGGTCATCATAAGGGTCATTCTGCTCGGATATTAAAAGAAAAGCAGAAAAATATCTTGGCAATGTAAATATACCTTAAGCAAACTAAATGTAATTAATGTAATCATAGAATATTATAATTTCAATTTCTTGAGCCCAGGTATATTTTATTTAATACCCACTCATTTTTATAGAAGCCATTTTCTCAAAACTACAAAGTTTTTTTTTTTTTTTTTTTTTTGCACATGTTAAAATTTAATTACTCTCCAACTCATCTTTCACCGTAACCTAAACGCAGAGTTTTTTTTTATATTACTTTGCTAGAGTAATATAAAATAATTCGATATAAAAACCAACGTTTTTAAAAGCAACGTTTTTATATGGTGGTAAAGTTTATTAGAGAAAATTATTGAAATATTAGTTAATACTGTTAGTTATTTTATCTTTAAAATTTACTTAAAAAGAGACATTTGTGAGCGTATTAAAAAATTCATAATATAAAATCAAAACATGCATTTGAAAGTTTGTAAGTCATTCTATTAAAAAAAAAAATGGGAACCAGAATTCAGAAAAAATTATTGTGATAAGACATGGCGCCTAATATTGGAAACTTTCTTTCTTGCGAATGATTACTGACTAAAAGTCAGCAACCCTTACTATCTCGGAGATTGTAAAGGGGAGATAGTATCTCCCCTTTGTGAGTACAAAAGGTTTACGATAACCTCATGCTGCGTGGGGAGTGCCCGGTGCTCCCAGAGGGGGAAAGAAATTTTTCCCTGAATCCATTGTTAGGCGAGTACGAACGATTCCCGAAATTTCAAAGCTCTAGCTTGACGGGAAGTTGGTTAAATTAACGATCGAAAATTTGATGACACACACACACACACACACACCAAGTGAAATTCAGAAAAACGTTGTAAAAAACAATTCATACATAGACAAGAAAGGTATACAAACATAACAAGAATTCGTGTCTGTGTTTACAAATAAAAACTTGTGTTAGTGTGTTTCTACATTACATAACATTTTTCAAAGTGAACTCACCCTCTCTACTTGTGGGATTCAAGACTTTCCATTTCAGAGTGTTTTCTTTCCATTCAAATGCTGCTGAAAGGGGGGGAAAAAGATGTCAATAAACGAGTTATTAAAAGAAACAATAAAGAAATGCACGGTATCAGAGGAGACAAGTACCAACGAAACAGAAAAGAAAAGAAAAGAGCGGTGGGGGGAGGGGGAGTAGACTCCCCGAACGAAAAGCTCGTACTCATCGCCGGCAATGCTATTTTAGCACAGAAGCCACTGCCCTCTCCCCGGACCACGGCGCGGCGGGCGTAGCGTTCAAAAACCACTATCGGCGGGCGCGGCGGCCGACGTCCGGGGCGTAGCGTTAAAAAACCACTGAAGGCGAGCGAGCGGGCGACGTTCCTCCGGGGGGAGCGAGCACCCGAAAAAACGGAATACACCACCAGCGGACCGACACGACCGGGTCGGCAGGACAGGGCCTCACCGTGTTTTTTTTTTTTTTTTTTTTTTT
>BMAW01110334.1:38174-53559 GCA_019974015.1 Nephila pilipes | reverse complement strand
CCCCCCCCCAAAAAAGAAAAACAAAAAAAGAACAAAAAAGATTTAGAAAACCGTTGGAACGATTGTATCACCCTAAAAGGTGATTAACAAAAGGTGTTATGTTGATGAATAAAAAAAATTTTGCAAAAAAAATGTTGTTTTCATTGTTAGACTCGGGAGTTATTGATCCATGTGTTATATATTTCCGACTGATATATCAGAGGGAAATATGTAGAGAGAGCGAGCACGCGAGAGAGATAGCAGGTTAAATAGTTCATTTTCCTAATACACAATAGAAGTAAATATAAAGATATATAAAGATATTACATATATGTAAAGTATTACAAAACTTCTAGTACATATACACAACGCACAAATTCTTTCTCCACGTAATCTCAAAAATTTATTTACATAAACACTATTTTCCCATATTACTTTTTTTCAGAAAAAGGGAAGCACAATATTCCTTTCTAGTAACACTTAAAAACTGTGCAGCAGTCCCATCTTTAAATAAATCATTTTTTAATGCGTTTCTAAATATGAATATTATAAATAGAATAAAAGAAGCACGACCTGGAATTGTATTTTTACAAATCCAGGATTTTTAGCAGGATTTAAAATTGATTTACGGAAATTCTAAAGTGTTGACAAAAATACGATTCATTCTTATTCAGACGATATTTTGAAATGTAACGAAGAGAACTGTCAAATAACATTTTTTTGGAGTTATTGAATTTACGTAAAAATATGCTAGATACAGATTTTCGAATCAGAAAAACTAATACTTTGGAAATGTGGCTCAACGAAAATCCATTACCTTGACTATTTTCAGTTCGTTGCATGTGAAAGTTAACGAAATAAATCTTCAATTTTATAATCAGAGGTTTTTCAATACAACACTTTTTTTTAGTTCATCAAGGAGTCCAAGAATCATTTCTAAATATTATCAAATACCTTCTTCTGTGTTGGTAAAAGCATACTCTGATATGCCGTTGTGACGGAGTTTAACAATTAAGAATCGGCGTTTGCCGAACACTTGTAGTTTATTTCATTTTATGACACCCCATCATAATAAACATAATAATTCGAGATAAAAACCAACGTTTTTAAAAACAACGTTTTTATATAGTGGCAAAATTTATTAAGAAAGATTATTGAAATATTAGTTAAAACTGGTCGCAAATATCTAAATATTGCATTGTTAGGCAAGTAAGAACGGTTCCCGAAATTTCAGAACTCTAGCTTGATGGGAAGTTGGTTAATTTAACGATAGAAAATTTGATGACACACACACACACACACAGAAACACGAACCAAGTGAAATACATAAAAACGTTAAAAGTAACTAAAATTAATTAATTAATTCTGTAAATTAAATGGTTGGAATGCAGTTTAACCCAATCACTCTTGGCGACAAGAATTATTTGGCAGTATTTTGCCAAATGTGGCTACCCTGGTCCGTTTTACGGACTTAACGTTCAGCCAAACAAAAAAATCGCCAAGTTTGATGCCAATTTTTGAAATCGCGCCAAGTGGTTGGGATAAACTGCATTATTGAAGAAAATACTAGCTAAAACTTGTCGCAAATGTCCAAATATCGTATTGTTAGGCTAGTGAGAACGATTCCCAAGGTTTCAGATTTCTAGCTTGATGGGAAGTTGGTTAAATTAACGATCGAAAATTTGATGACACACACACACCAAGTGAAATTCAGAAAAACGTTTTAAAATACACAGAAGGATCGCAACACAAATTTCATAATGTTGAGAGTTACCGAACCGCTCGTCTGTCGTCTCGTAGTCTCTCTACTTCTCTCTCTCTCTCTCTCTCTCTCAAAACAAAAAAAACAAAAACAAAAAAAAAAAACATCGGAATCTCTTACATTAAAGCCAGTCAATTTTTGGTGCTTTTTCACTGCTAGCAGCGAGTTAAATATTGACTTCGCTGCACCTTTCTCAAAATCGCCACCCGAGCGTGTTTTTTTTTCGATATAAGAAAATGGTACGTCAGAGCTCTTGCATATTACAAACGAGACAGAATTAAAATCTCTTAGAATACCGAGACCTCTAATATGGCATTTTCATTATGCAATCGTGAACCAATCCTTTGAGATATCAATCTAATTTATTTTTTAATCTAGCTTGTCTTCCGAAATGTTTGCCTAAAAGGCTAATCCAGTTTCCTTCTCAGAAAATGTCGAAAAAGACCGATTGTTCGGAGAAAAGGGGATAAATTAATTTTGTCGAATCTTATTTTGCATCTTTTTAAAATGCGTAATGTGTTGTGAAGACAAATAAGAGTGATCAAAAACAGTCTCAAAATGTTAAAAAAAAAAAAAAAAAAACTGAAACAGATGCTTTTGTGCATGTTAGCTGTGGTATGCATCATGGCAAAACATTAAGATTTTGCCGATGGTGAGTTTAATAAGCAATGCATGCATAATATAGGAAATACATTTTGAATTGTAAAATATACTTTACGGTTTATCTAATGGAATGAATCAATACATTTCGAGAATTTCTTAGTATTAGGCATTTGGAAAATCCTGACATTTATTTTTTAGAATTGTAATAGTAAGTACAGATATAGAATACTTTATGAATTGCTAAGAGAAATCATGTAGTTGAAAAATTAAGCAGCTTCTAATTAACTTTAGAACATGGCAATGACTCGTGGTGCTCGTATAAATGTCTTTAGTAGACTATATCACTAATTAACTTGATTTAAACACGATACTTCAATATGAGTTTTAGTTTAGTTTTTACTAACGTCGGTACTAGAATCAACATGAGGGATATTGGCGACGGACCTCGTAATTTTGAACCACGGTCAAGTGACGAGGACGACACCTGAGCTGGCACCACCCTCTCCTAACATCCACACTACGCAACGGGAGGATTTTGAGCCCCGAACAGATTTAACGTGCATCAGCCCCGGCTACACGGCGGGTCTTTGGCGGCCAAGGATCGAACCCACGACCGAACAAAATCCGCCGGCCACGAATCCGTAATCATGACCACTAGGCTACCACGACCACAGTCTTCAATATGAAACTAAACTGATCGATACAAAAATTTCAAACTGTAATTGCGTAGGATAGAAAAAATAAACATGTAATAGCGTCAAATTCAATCTGACCATTTATCCATACTTCAACAATTAATAAACGGTTGTTTGAAGATTAAAAAATTTGCAGCTTTTATTTTCCCTTTTAATATAAGAATACGAGAATGTGTCTCTTTAAGAATTCTTATACATTACTGTAACCTCCGAAAAGGGACAGTGCTCAAAACAATGCAATATGCCACAAATAATTGGAAAGTATGAAACCCTATCTTTTTGCTGATTTTCTCATTTTGCTGATTGCCGTTAAGAGTGAACTTGTCCAAACTCTGAGAATACCTTTTCGAATCAATAATAAAACCTTCATAATAACCAAATATGCATGATCTCATAAAACATACCTGTTCTTTTTATTTCGAGTCAATAAAATTCAAATACCAGCTAATATTCCCAATTTAATATACGATTGTTTTAAAAGCGATTTGTTGTATTAGACAAAATACAAAAACGATCATTACTAGAATGAAAGAGGGATACATTTAAAACTTCTACAGTAATATTAACAACATTTTTTATGCAGCCATGCATGCAAAATTTATTATTATTTTCGACCAATTTATATTTTCATCCAAACAAAAGATAATTAATTGTCAGGTGGTTAACAAAATGCGTACTGAAAATTAATGAGTATTTACTCTAAATACAATAAAAATGCATTTAGCCTGTGCCGCCATCTTAGTGCCATTAATCAGGAATTCCGATTACGATTTAATGTGGCAATTGTGTATTAACTTCGCTCCGAGAAGCAACAAAAGGGCTGTTGGCTAAGGATCTCGTAATTCTGAAATTCAGACAAGTGACGAAAACTATGCCTGAGCTGGCACCTCCCTCTCCAAACTTCCACATCACGCCGATTTAGGACTGTGAGCCTCGATAAATTTATCGTGCATCATCCCCGGCTACACTGAGGATTCTAAGTGGCCTCAGGGCTCGATGCAACAAATCAACGAAAACCGCCGGCCGGAAGCAAGCGACCATATTATAATTCAATAACCGAAACTCCCCAAGAAACGCACTAACCCTTCCACCACACTAGTTAAGCATTTGTATAATTAATTTTGAACAGTTTCTCTTAAGCAACATGATGGTGTTCTGGTATTTTTATAAAAAGTTTGCTGTGAACCCATTAAGCACAGGAATTCTTTTCTTCAAATCATTCAGTAAAAATTATGTATTACTAGAAATTTGGCATGTGCAATAAGTTTTAAAGTAAACATTTTTAAATACAGTTTCGAGAATCAAATCTATGTTGAACTATTACACATAGTTTTAAGGAATAATACAAACCTAAACATTCACGATCATTGCAAAAACTTTCATTATAATTTTTTGTCTCGGTTAAAACGTGATGAAATCCAATATCTTTCAAGGTCTTCTTATAATATTTAGGGTCCAGAATTCCAGGAAAATATGGAATCACGTGATCCGTCTGGAAAATTAATAACACCGGTAAAAAACGAGTTATCTAAATATGGGTTTTCTTCCAAACTTCACACTTTGCATAACATTTGGTGACTTGGCGAGACACTTAGCATAAAATTGAATTTTCTGAATAATTAGTTTTAATCATTTAATTTTTATTAATTATAATTAAATTATCGTATTGTCATCCAAAACAATCGTGTATAGACAATTTTATCTCAATTGAGCACTTTAAAATGTGAAAAAAAACCTTTTAAAATTTTGACCCAGATATGCAATGTGAGTAGAAGAAAACCCATTAATAAAAAGACAAAAATAAAGAAAAACAGAAAAATGGTGTCAAAGTATTTTTCTTCGCTTTTTTCGCTTTTCATATTAACTAAACATTTTTTTAAAACCTGATCATACTTCGCCTTCAATGGGAAAAATTAAAGCCCTCTCTCCAATTATCGTTAATAATAATATATTCTACATACATTGTTTTGCTCGACGCTCATTAAAAATATGAGACTATAAATAGGAAAGCAAGCATATTCTAAATGTTCCCAGTCAGTTGCATTGACTTTTAAGTTACTGACAGAAGAGACAACATATACCCATGATGAGGCTCGAAGCAGTGAAAATAATATAAGATGCATATTCTAGTGCGAATTTATCTAAAATTAAATTTTTTTTTCATGCAATTGTAGCTTGACATTAATTAACATATCTTATGTGAAACTTTTACGTGAGTTGCCGTTTCTGACGCAAACGCCTCATCTGGCTTTGCTGCGCCAAATTTAGAATCCGTTGGTTGACAAGTTGAGGGGAGGTCGGAAGGGCGCAGGATTGCTAGTGAAGCTCGAGGTTGAATGAATGCGAGTAGAATTTGAGATTCATATCTCAAGAGAAGTTTTAGTTTTTAGTTCTTATTAACGTCGCACTTGAAGCAACACGAGGGCTATTGGGGACTCACCTAATAATTTTGAACCATGGTGATGCGACGAGGACGACACCTGAGCTGGTACCCCCTCTCCTAACACCCACATCACGACAACGGGAGGACTTTGGGCCCCAACAGATTTAACGTGCATCAGACCCGGCTACAAGGAGGGTCTTTAGCGGCCAGGATCGAAACCGCAACTAACCGAAAACCGTCGGTCACGAATCCAAAGCCATGACCACCAAGCTACCGCGTCCACATATCTGAAGAGAAATAGGATACAAACTAGCAAGTGAGTGAGAGGATGGTATTGGCGGAAGAGCCACATATGTCTATGGTGTGCCAAACAAAATTTAACTGTTGGCTAGACGGGAAATTTTTTTTAACAACTAGACAAGAAAAAATTGGTTGACAAGAAGGAGGGTCAAAAATAGAGAAGAATCTCTAGGGTAACTCGGTAGTGCATTCCCCGTGTTTACCAAAGACAGTAAACCCGATGGGAAAGAAAAAGATCACTAAGGTGCCTCGGGGTCATGATGCCCGTACTTACCTGAAGAAGGCAAGTCCCTGAGGTCCCCTGATATAATCCCCAGGGTCAGGGCACCCGGCTAAACCCCCAGACTCTGGTTACCCATTTTAGTCGCCTCTTACGACATGCAGGAGCTACAGCGTGACTCTTCTGTCATACCCGGTCATCAATACTAGAAAATGACACTAGGAATAAATTATACTAAATATGGCTATGCTGCGCCAAAAAATGTGCATCAATGATCAAGACGTTTGAAAGAAATGAGAGAAAGGATTTAAAATTGGTTTATAAGAAGAGTCCAAAATGTGGAAAATTATCGCTATAGTATCTTGGGAAAGGGTTCACTCTTGCTGTTTATAAAAGGACAGTAAACGAATTGGAATGAAAAATATCACTGTGGTACCTTGTGATTACGATTTTCGTACTTGCCTAAAAAAAAGTAGAGTTCTGAGACCTTTTCGAATTCAGATCCTACCTCAATATGTTTTTAATAATATTAGTTAGACAGTCCTCTGTTGTATCTTCAGTAAAATGTTTAGCTGTATTTTGATCAATGAAAAGGGCGAATGAACTTTGTAATAAATCTTTCTTCAATAATCATTTGGATATCCTAATTTGATTGAATGTGCAATACCAACTTTTGATATTCATTACGAGTCTTGAGGGAAATCTGAAAACGCTGCAGGAAAATGTCACAGACCTGCACCCCATTTAATTCCCTTTAGGAGAAAATATGTAAACACTTCAGCTCCTTGGGCTACGAAGTGACTGCTGGATCAGCAGGAATACCAAGGTTAAACTAATTTGATTAAAGTGTTGAAACTACATCTGTCAGAACAGACATTACTGTATATAGAGTATGCTTGGGGTGCAGCTTATTTAATTATTCAGTTTTTATGAACAAACTCCAAAATAACCGAACTTATTAAAGGTACGAGACGAACATTGATGGGCTAAACATGTTCACTACTAATATTCAGTTTTTGGATGACTTACATTATTATATCGTTAGAGCCTAGTTTTCAAAATGAAAAAAATCCGATTTACAAAATTATTCGATTACATTTTCTACCTAAAACAATGATTCTTCTGGCACAAGTAATACAACGGAGTGCTCAAATTCTAGAATTTCAAATTTTTTGAAGCATTTCGGAAGAACAAACTTTTCTTGACTACAATCTAATCATAAATTCTGAAGTGCAATGAAAATATTTCTCCAATTGCATAGATACCTATATTATATTAATTACGAATCTTTCATATAAATTTAGGTGACCTGTTATTAGCACAGGTTACAAATACGACTTCATGCGTGCACAATAAAATTACTATTAGGATTCCACGCTCTCCTAGAGGTTAACCACACCATTATCCTGTTTCACATCGAAATTAATGATATCCTATAGAGATTTCAGATCGTACATACTAGGTACTGGTTCCATTTTCCGATTGAAAACATTTTCCTTTGCCATGCATACGTGGCATTTCTCAGGTAAAACGAAATTGCGACTTCTCCGCCAGGTTTCAGCATGGAAAATATACTTTCCAATGCTCGTTCCTTGTCTCGGATTTCATGAAAGGCATTCCACGAAACAACCTTGTCTATTTTGCCTTTGTAATCTTGAAGAGAAATCCTGTCAATAGAAAAATTTATTATATTATATGATTCTTAATATGAATCAATTTTTAGACATTCAAAGCTAAGCATCCTACAGTGGCCGTGGCAGCCTTGTGGTCCTAGTCGTGGAATCACGGCCAGCAATTTTCGTCGAATCCTGATTTAGAGCCCTCATGTGAAATAAAGGCTCGCCGTATAACCAATTGGTTTCGTTTTATTAATTTCGCACTACAAGCAACATGAGGGTTGTAGGCGACAGACCTTAATTTTGAACCTAGGTCAAGTGATGAGGACAACACCCGAGCTCTCACTGCGTCTCCTAACTTCCCACCACGTCAAGAGATGAATTTGGTCCTCGAAATATTTAACGCCTATTTCTCCCATAACACAGTGGGTCTTTAATGTCATGAAGACTCGATCCACGACTCGATGTCGCCGGTTGCGAATCCACGACAACGAGAATGACATCTGAGCCGGCACCCCCCTCTATATATGTAATAAAGTGTTTAAATAGTGATTTTATACGACGTGTTTTTTTACGGGTTTAAACACGCTAGTGTCACTACTTATGTTCAGAAGGATATCAGAACAAAACTAAACTGATAGAGTAAAGGATACGTACTCCATATGAAGAAAATACAGGGTAATAACACTCGTTTGCAATTTTGGTTGAGGAATAAGATTAGCGCTATAGCATGCTTAGCAATTTTCATATGAGAAACAGCAAATATGCTTAGCGCTCAAAGGATTTTAACATATTTTAAGAGATATGTAAAGTCAAAGCAATTTTTAAATTATATTTTCCCAACTCTACTACCCAAATTTTTTTGAAAATGTAAATTACATTCAAAATTAGAAATTTAAACGCATACTTCGATCCCCTCATGACCATGATTTATCTTTCATAAATTTTATATCAATTAAATCCACGGGGATTCCTTTGAATTGCATAAGAGTTACTATAAAGTAGCAAGATTATAAGTACCAAATCTCTTCATATTTGATTTTTGGTTCTTAATGACACTCGAAAAAGGAAAAAGTCCAAGAGAATCAGAAGCAGCTTTCTAAGAAATCAATTTTATACATTCATTTTGATATCTTCATTCGAGGAAGACTACCAAGACTTGCTTTCTCTGTCACCGATGTTTGAATTCAGAATTCTAACCATAGCACTTCAAAGTTAGAATTCTGAATTCAAACATCGGTAACAGAGAGAGAAAGTGACAGAAAACGTGTCAAATTGTAAGAAATTAGCTTACCAAAGGCTAGTCATCTTACATCCGTCTGGAGGAATCGGTACAAGGTTGAGTCTCTTCAAGCGCGAAAAGTTTTTAAAACTCTGATTACTAATGATTTTCTATCAGTAAGTTATACAATTAGAAGATTTCTTTTCTTTTCTAGATATATCTAGATTTCCTAGATCTAGATTTTTCCTTATTTTAGTGCACGTGTTAGAAGCTAATGTTTAGATATGAATGTTATTATTAATTCCTTATCAATTTCTGTGATCCCTTTTTGTTCTTTATTTACAGAGCTGTGAAGAGAGGATGTACTAGATATACTCTTTCTTTTCTATTGTTGCACTTAGATGCAGAATGAAGCTTACTGACGAGATAGTCAGCAATTCTACAATACGTTATTACAATTTGGAAATTTCTTACAGATTTTTAAGTATTTATGTCCTTTCCAAACTTTTTATTACCTCTATTTCTCATCAAACAATCACTTTCTCTTAATATATTTTTTCCTTTCATTTTTGCAGGTTGAGTTCCTTTGAGAATCTTATGTACTTTCCAAATATAACAATCAAAAAGGAGTGAGTGAATGTGAATGTTATTGGCGCAAGAGCCAGATGTGGCTATGCTGCGCCAAACAAGATTTAACTGTGGAATATACGTGAAAAAATTGAAAAACAAAAGACAAATTACGGTAAAAAAAAGGAACTGAATACTGTGTAAAACAATAGCTGTGGAATTGGTATTCGAATATTTCTGATTCATCTCCCAATTTTTCTGGTTCATTCGAATATTTCTGGTTCGTATTGGTATAATTAGAGCCTTTAATATCCATAAATATTCTGCATGTTGCATTAATGTTTCGCTACGAGAAATTATAGAAGTAATAAATTAAGAAAACTGTCTAAATGTATACGTATTTTTTAGTCTCGATTTCTTACTTTTATCGACAAGTATTCCTCACTAGCTTCAACATCCACTTCCATTTTCGACAATTCATTCTTTGTTTCTTCCTCCCTATCTAATTCCTTTAAGTATTTAGTTTTTCTTATTTATTCCTGACTTTGATTAAAATGTCACCATGAATAAATGCGACTATTTAATTATAGTTACAATATTAATTAACTTCAAAAAATTGTTGCAAGAACAGCTTTAGATTTTTATCACCCATTTGAACTAAATAATAGATATACGATTGAAAAATACGAGCTACTTGAAATCTGAGTGACTCTCGGGTAACCAAATTCAAAAATTCGAAGCCTTTGAATAACAAGTACTCAAAATTCAAATCATGGCGACTTTGTGTTCAATGTATTTACTCTGCACGGACAATTCTAGCCAAATTACATGTTTCTTAACATTAATATGGCACGATCTTAAACCCTGGAATCCAAATGATAACCGAGCTCTTAGTGAACGAAGAAAAAAAATCACAAACTCTTCCCTATCCTGGAAAAAAGCTGCAGGAACTGGTATAATTGTTGTTAATTATTGCATGGAGATAACTTAGATCAATACACCGTGGCATTTCTTGAAGGTGTTTACTCAGTAATAGAAATTAATGCAAGGTAAAAGAAATGATTCAAAATGTTAAAATTTACGCTAATTTTAATTTAATATATTGAATAAAATGAAAAAAAAACACAGAGTTTATCATAAACAGTCACTTGACAGAAATAAATTCATTCCAAAAGGGACAGTAAAATTTATATTCTTTACAAATTCTTTTAAAAATATTTACTGAACATTGCAAGAATCAAATTATGAATCATTTCTCAACTTCAAAACATTAAAAGACGAATGCTTGGAATAAAAAGTTACGGCAAAATTTAATAATAAATCTAGAGATTAATCATCACAGCTAAATACATTGTCAGAGGAAGATTATAAATAGCATAATATGTCAGCATTATATGCTTAAATCTATTTAACATTCATCGGAGAAAACAATATCAAAATGATGGCATTCACAAAAACAGTGACGTTTCACTAGTTTACAATTAAATAATATTAAAGTATTTTAAATTGTTATTTTCATAGTGTACTAGATAAAATCAAAAACCTGGTCTCTATGTCGGCGACACTGAACGTAACCTTTAAGTCATCGACGTGCTTCTCAAAACCTTCATCCGGGAAAATTTTGTCGTTGCATGTGCGTGAATTTTGAAGAGCAATCACGCATCCTACATCAGGGTAAATATTTAGTATCGCTCGACAGCAGGAGAAATACATTCCACATCTCACGTCCATTACAGTATTGTCTGTCAAAGTTTTCCAATTTAGCTTCATTTTACACTCATAAATGAAATTAACAGCTTTATACTTGTACTCTGTCCACTTAGGTAATTCGATGTCCATTTTCGATGCTTAAAAAAACCCTAAAAATACAATAAATACGATAAATTAAAAATTATGCAATTTCAACTTCAAGGAAAATAATTCTTTGTTTCATCTTCAAAGAAATTCAGTACCCAGTCTATGAACTAAAGGTTTCCAAATATTGGATTTGTTTTATTAACATCGCACTAAAAGGAAGACGAGGGCTATTGGCAACAAACCTCGTAATTTTGAATCTCGGTCAAGTTACGAGTTACTTTTCGCAATTTAATTCTGCATTTTAATATGTATTATGTGGAATTTTATCCCTTAAAAAGTTTAAAACGGTTTTACAAAAAATATATATATTAAAATATAGACTTTTCTGAATATCTTTAAGTAAACACCCCGAAAATATTCTCTTTCCAAATATATTAAAGCTGTAGATATATTTACCCCTGACCAACTCTAACTTCAAGAAGCATTTTTTTATCATTTTCTCAAAAAAAAAAAAAAAATGGGTGGGGAATTTTTCCTCATTTTGCAGAAAGTATTAAAATTTTTAAGATAATCTCACAAACATTATGCAGTTCATATTATTTAGCATAGTTTTTATTACAATTAATCTGTTTCGCATATATTGATATCTTTAAAAGGTAAATATAAGTTAAAACGCATAAAATTTAACAATTTTAATTAAGCTTTTGAAAATCGCATTAAAAATAAATTTAAATTAAAAATCTAACAAGTATATACAGTGGATACAAGATTTGAGTATACACCTTACTTTTTCGACATTAAAAGTATAAGAAAATCATACTGAATATTTATATAAAATTAATACATAGCCAAGTAATAACATACATTTTAAGAAATGTATTTGACGTGGAAATAAGTTTGAAATCTATTTAACAAATAAATTATATAATTTTTAAACACAAACTACCACATACTGAGTCATAAAATTGAGTATACACCTGGCATAAATTAAATGAAAACATAAAAAGTTGAACTAATATTTGGTTGTACACATTTTCGAACAGTTTTTAAATGGTCTTTATTCGTGATATAGTACTTTTGGACAGATTTTTCCAATTGTGAACATAAATTTGTAATAACGTTGAGATCAGGTGATTGTGGTGGAGTGCGCTACTGTGTTCTACAGTTGTACAACAGCCACAATTGAACCACTTTAGCTGCATTCTGAGCATCATTATCCCGTTGAAAAATGAATCTGGGTCCGAAATCCAACTTTTGAGCAATTTGCTTCAAATTATTTTTCATAATGTTAAAGTATTGAATTTTGTCCATGATCCCATCCATAAACACTAAACTTCCCACACCATTGACTGACACACAGTCCCATAAGAGTACAGAGTCACCTCCTTACTTGACAGTAAGAATGGTGTTTTCAGGAAGCAACTCACTGTAGAGCTTCCGCCAAACATAGCATTGCCCATCGCTTCCAAAAACATTATATCTGCTCTCATCACTGAATATAACTTGATTCCAGAAAACTGGAGAACTTAAAATACAACTTTAAGCAAATGAAAGCGGTTCCTCCCGATTTCGTTCAGAAATGAAATGTTTTCTTCTGGCCGCACGACCGTTAAAGTCTTCTTTTCCGAGTACTCTTCGGATTGTTTCTGAAGTAACTTTTTATCGTAGAAGAAGCAATTGCAGGAATTTTTGGAGCATTTACCTTTGGAGTTTCCGTCCCTTTTTGTAGAATCCTCCTCTTGGTTCTGTTCTCCAGGATTTCCTTTCATCCCCTTCCGGGAATGTTTTTAAGGTGTTCCAATTCTTTATACCATGCTTGTCTGAATTGCGTCCCAAAAGGCTTTAAAAGACGGCCCAAACGCAAATTATAAAAATATTTAAATTTATACATTTTTATAAAATAAATTGTTTGCAATAGTTTTTCACATGTAATCGATTCATTGACATTTATTTTGAAATAAAAATTTAAATAAAAACATTTTAGTATGCCATCTTAGTTGCCGTAGCTGCCGGCAATACGATCTTGATGGCATATCATTGTATTGTACATCAAGGCAATTTATGTGGAAAATTTTTAAAAATTATATGCGCATTAGTTGTTATAAAAATCATTAACTTTATAAGAGCAAAAGGACTTAATCATAGACAATTTCAAGGGTTTAAGGTAATGGGCTCTGAATTTGCAAAATGTTTTTTATTATACAGAAGTAAGATGGCTCAGTACGGGGAAAATGCTCAAAAGATTTTACGATTCGAGAACTGAAATAAAAATATTTATGGAAACAAAAGGGAAATCTGTGAATGAATTTGAAGACGAAGTTTGGGTTTTAGATTTAGATTTTTTAGAAGTATCAACAGAACATTTGAATGATTTAAATTTGAGACTTCAAGGAAAAAAATTAATTTATTAAATAATATGTTCCAAACAATTACAGCGTTTGAAAGAAAATTGAAATTTTGGCTTAATCAAATAAAAGTAAGATTTGAGACGTTTCAGTACTTTGGCTGCACATAAACCTGTGATTTGCACAAAATATTCTGAATTAATTTTTGATTTAATTCAAGAGTTTGAAAGTAGATTTCAAAATTTTTGAAAAAATGAAGAGTATTTCAACATATTTTCTACCTTATTTTCTCTATAAATATATAAATTCCCTTCAAATCTTCAAATGGAATGCAATGCACTGTAAAGTGACATTCAACTGAAAGAAAAATCTGGAAATGTTTCTTTAGTTTTATAAAGATCACCTACCCCACGATAAATATCCTGAATTTCATAATCATACTTTATTAATGTCTTCAGCTTTTGGAAGTACCTATATTAGTTTACAATTATTTTCAAGATTGAATCATACAAAAAACAAAAATAGGACAAATCACTGGCAAACATCTTGAAAATGCATTAAGAATTGCAACCTCGTCTATTGAACCCGATATCGATTTGATTGTTCAACAAAAGCAAATTCATCCATCTCATTAATTTGAATTTTTTCCATCTTAATGAAATCCGAACTAAATGAAACGAAACTTTTACAAATTTAAAATAAATATGTATCAATATATTTCCAATTCAAATTTTTAAAAAAAATATAGTAAAAAGAAGTCAATTTATTTTAATAAAACTACAGAGAGTTAATTCTTATTTCAAGTTGTTAAAAAATATTGTATGTGTAGCCAAGCAATTTTTGTTCTACAATGCGGCCCTTAAACGGTCATAGTTCGGACACACATGCTTTATACTTTCCGATGATTTTTTTGAACTCATCCGTGACTTCGCTTAATTACTTTTGCATTTTTTCTTAGAGATTTACCTTTTCCAACCTTTTCACGGTCATATCACTAATTTGAGCTGGAGTTTCCGTTCTGGAACCCATTTTTATGATTAAAAATTAATGTTCCTACCAGAAACTTTTACATTAGTGTCCAAATCCAATGTCAGTATTAAGCATAAAATTTTAGTATAATAGTGGTATTTAATTTGTCCCAATTGTGGTCGATTCTTGCAAAATGTATACTTAGTTTTCTGACATCAATTTAGTCAGAGAATGCAAATAATTTTAATATATTAACTTCACGTTTACTTCTTTGATATATATCTTATCTAAGGAATGATTTATCATTCCTATTCAAAAGTCCTTTACATAAAACCTTTTACCATATGTTTATATTTTGAAAGAAAATAAAGAGAGGTGTTAACTCAATTTCGATCCATTGTATATTACCATGGGGAAACAAATTATGTTCCAAAACCAAATCTTTTTACCATTTTCAGTAAAAGTTTTCATTTTTTAAGCAATATCTTATAAATAACCAAAACATTAAGAATATTTCACATTAGTTTATCTAAATACAAATTGTAAAATTATCACATACAAAAAAATTGTACCATTTCAATGAAATTTTAAAAGGATATGAAGACTCGAAGAAAGTTGAAAGAAGTCCAGATATATTGTGTTTAACACTCCTACGACCTCTTAAAAGAAGTAAATCGCTATGAAGAAATTTGTAGCTCACACTTGTAGATTAAATGGAATTTCATAATAACGTATTTTTTAATTGCCGAGAATCATATTAGTGATATGTGCTACAATCAATAGTCTCTTTAAAATACACAAAACGTATGATAATTTATTGCGAGATCACATTATAATTACCATAAGTTAGATCAATTAATACATTAAATACGAAAGAAAATATCAATTAATACATTAAATACGAAAGAAAATATCAATTAATACATT
>BMAW01110334.1:0-37969 GCA_019974015.1 Nephila pilipes | reverse complement strand
GAGTCGCAATCTCGAAAGATCTATATGTAATGCTTGTAAAAACCAGATGTTGTATAGATCTTATCGTAGAAAATAAAACGCTTCTTTTACATCCCTATATATCTTCGAAAGTGAATTTGAATATTTAGTACAGTCACACCAACAAGAAACACTTGCCATGCGAGAGTGAATGTTGGGGATACGACGCAAGAGCCAAACGAGGCTATGCTTCGCCAAACCACTTGTAAATGTGTTTTAGACTCAAGAAAAATGGAAGAAAATGTAAACAATGGTTTGCATGAAAGAGGCTCGAAAACAGACAAGAATCCCCAGGTATCCAGGGAGAATGTCGCTTGTGTTTTCCAAAGGCATTTAACCCAATAGGAAAGAAAAGGATCAGTAGGATAGTTCGAAGTTATAATTCCTATACATTTACCTAAAGAATGTAAGTCGCCGAGGGGCTTATAGAAAAACAAGGCTATTTTCACCCTGTCAAATGACGCTTGTGATTGCTTATTAACCAAGACCGTAACGGACTTGGGAACTGGACCAGATTTAACATGCATCGGCCTTTCTTCATGATAGGTCTTTAGTAGTATCAGAGTTTGAACCTACGATTCGACGTAAGCAATCTGACCATGCCAACGTGAGTATGCGATCATGACCTCTGGGCAATTGTGGTCCAAATGATGCTTCAGTTGACTTATCAACGCCACGCCATGTGGTTAATTTCCATCAATTTAATATGCGTTGGCCTCACTGAACGACAATCTTGAGAATGAGGGTATTCAATTCCATAATCCACATTTGTTACTCTATCAATACCTCCAAATACAGTTGATTATAGTGTCTGAAATGTAATTTTCCCTCCTGATATTTGAGATTTCCCTTAATATTTCGAATTTTCCCCAAATAATAATCTTAGTATAATAACAAATGAACATCTTGTATTGATCCAATGAATAACGAAACGACCTTTTCCTCCCCTTATCATTTCAACAAGATCCAAACATTAAAATTCCTGGAATATTAGTCACTTTCGATTCATTAATTGGTTTTTATTAACATAGCACAAGTAGTAACATGAGGGCTATTGACGACGGACCTCGTAATTTTGAACAGCAGTCAAGTAAGAGGACAACACCTGAAGTAGCGCCTCCTTTTTCTTACTTCCACACCATGCCAATAGGAGGACTTTGAGCCTCGACAGATTTAACGTGCATCAGCCTTGGAGGGTATCAAGTGAAGATTGACGCTCCAACCCTCGACGAAAACACCGGCTCCGAGTCCACGACCATGATCGTCAGGCCATGGTCGCGTCCTGACCTCGGCCGTGAAGTCGTTTTCGAAAATTTCATCATAAATGGGAAATATTCTACATATGAGAAAGCAATTTCTTATCTCGTTGCAAATTTAGCGAAATGAATTCTAGAATATTTTCGTTAAGAATCTAGTGCCTTAATTCTAAGCAGTTCCAAAAAGTCTTATTGACTTTACCACTGACGAATTGCTGCTACTAAAACGTAGTTTCATGAACATTACATCTAAAATATTCGGGACGATTTTCAAGCCATGTATAATTATAGAATGTTTTTCGATTTATCTTCCATGCCACAAACGTTAGTCAAATAATATCGAAAAATATTAAAAGACATTTCATTATATGACAAGTACGTTAAAAATATAGAGGAAAGCAGATGAGTTTTGTTTCGTTTTTATTAACGTCGCACTAAAAGCAACACGAGGGCTATTGGCGACGGACCTCGTAATTTTGAACCCCGGTCAAGTGATGAGGACGACACCTGAGCTGCCATCCCCCTCTCCTAACATCCACACCACGCTAACGGGAGGAGTTTGGACCCCGACAGATTTAACGTGCATCAGCCCCGGCTGCACGGCGGGTCTTTGGTATCCAGGAATCGAACCCGCGACTGAACGAAAAATGCAGGCCACGTATCCGCAACCATAACCACTAGGCTACAGTGGCCCAGGAAAGCAGCTGAGAAAAATTATTAATTAAAAATTATGTAACTAAAACTCCGCGATGAAGTTTTCTAAATTCCTTACTGAGACCGCTAGAAATAATTTTACACCCGAAACGAATTATAAGCTGAAAAAAATAATAAACCTTGACAACTAAGCTACCGCGGCCTAACTATACAAGTCGAACAATGGTAAATGTTTGGATTCGCTTAATTTTTTGCAGTGCCTGTTATGCTACAATACATTGATTTTATTTTGCGTAATGATAAAAGCAGCGTTCATAATTGTGGGGAAAATATAATGAACAAGCTCATTTAACTTTTAGCTACAGAATTCAATAACAAGAGCTAAATATTTCTCAATCAATGCGTATTGTAAATCTGACACTAGTCACGTAGAACAATTGTCTATAACAATAACACGTCAACTTTTGTGATGACAGCGAAATTGAAATTTCAGAATATTTCAGAGGATTCGCACAGATTAATGATAGGGCTGGCAATGGATTTTCAAATGCGAAACTAGACATTTTGTAGATAAAAAAATGTTAAGTTGTAGCATTGTCAAGATCAAGTAAATAACAACGGTGATAATGAGAAGGAAAAAAATATTGGTGTTCAAAGCAGACATTCGATTTAAAATCCATTGCCATTTTTCATTCCTTGTGAGTGAGTGAATGTAAAGTTTATTGGCGCAAGAGCCAGATATGGCTATGATGCGCCAAACAAGATTAAACTGTGGTCTAGACGTGAAGTTGAAAAAAAGATAAGTGATTGACAAGAAGGAGGGTCGAAAATAGAGAAGGATCGCTAGGGAGTGCGTCACCCGTGTTTACCAAAGACAGTAAACCCCATGGGTTTATTCCTTGTGACTATCATGGTTTGAACCTGCTGCTATGAGATGCAGCGAAGTCGTCTATACAGTCATTTATTGAGTTCAAAATATTAGCTAGACTATATACTCTTTACTATACCTCAACATTTCGATGGAAATCCTTACATATCATGTTAAAAGGCTTAAACTAGAAGCAAAGCATACTCGTTGGGAAGTAAAGAGTTCAAGTGCTAAAGTTGCTCGATTCGAAACTGAAGATATCCACGATGAATTCATTTCGTTGTTTGAGGATAAAAGAGTAAATTTGATCCTTTAAACCGCCCAGAAGCTGATACCTTGCTGATTAATTTCACAAATTTTCGAGTTCCTCTCATTATTTTACGCGATAACTTGTTTCAAATCAATGTTGTCAGTAAATCGATAAAAAATATTTAGATATAAGTGAAGTAGTGACTTTAATCAGAGAGTACAATTATTATTGTGATATAATATCGAGAAAATCGAAAATCGACGACCATTGCTTCCAAAAATGTTGAATTTACTTTCATGACTAAATATAACTTTCTTCCAAAAGTTTTCTGTCTTCAACTGATGAGTTTTTGCAAACTCCAAACGCTTTTTCTGATTTTGTAAGCTTATGAAAGGTTTCTTTCTAGCTACTCGACTGCTATATCCAGCATGTCTAATCACATTTCTCACAGTTTCAGCACTTACACTTCTGCAGATTATTCGAGAAGTTTCTGCAGCTAGTTTGACTGCACTCAGTTTAGGATTAATCTTGATATCTTTTAAAATTTTCCTTTTAGCTACATCACTCAGAATACTTTTCCTTCCTCTTCCACTCTTATTTTGAATTAATCCATCGCGTTTAAATTTCCCAATGATTTTCTGGACACATGAGTGACTTCTACCGACAATTTCCGCTATTTCACGATAAGATTTTCCCTTCTTAAATAACCTTAATATAAATTTTCTTACATCAATACTAGTTTCTTTCCGAGGAGCCATTTCCCATTTAAAATTACAGCTTTATATTCTCATAACCAACTTCAAAAGACAGAAATAACAGTTGAAAAAGTTTAGGATAAAATTTCCCAAACTTAGATTATTAGTAGCAAGCAAAAAGAAATCAAGTGGTAGTTAAACAAAAATTTTATTTGTGTATCCTCAATTTTTTGAGGTAAAAATCTGCTTATGTTTATTTGAAATGCTTCTAAAAAGTTTTATTTTAGAATTTTGTCGTTGATTTTTCTTTATTTTTACTGTTAATTAAACCTTTTGTTATGTCTAAGAATAAAAATTCGTTTGCACTTCTGGTTAAGGTGTTATTTTGATTGAAAGTTGGATTTATCAAGTAAAAGTAAGGTGTATCCTCAATTGTTTGTGCCACTGTATTCTAGATGGGATTTTGCCCAAAAAGACTTGAAGAGGAAATTTAATTGATTATTTCGAAAACTTAAATGCCTTGAAAAATAGGATGAATTTTGCCTTTCTTTGAATTTGTACAATACTTCCCTAGGATCTAACAAGCCTAAGTGAACTGAAGCAACATTGTGTCATCTACCATTTTTGTAACCCCCCCGTACTATTTTTTTTTTTATCTTCTACGGCATTTTAAATATTCATTTCATCGAGAAAAAAATGTTTTCTTTGACCTATTAAAGATTTAGCATATGTACCAAAAAGAAATGCACCTAAGAGGGGAGGGGTTTCTCTGTGAAGTTGTTAAAAACACCGAAAAAAGAAGAGATTGGATGAGTCTTCTTCGGACATAAAGATTAGGAATTCGAATCGCTCTTAAGGTCAAGTGATCTCCAACACTGAGTGGAAAAAGAATCTCCAAAAAATTTGGCGAAAACATCTTATCACTGAAACTGTACATTATTAATCTGGTGATTAATTTTGCAAACTTTGTAGCTCACTAATTTACAGTGAACTCATGGTCTCATTTGCTAATTCAATTATTATGTGGCTGTAGTATCAGAGTTATAATGAGCAAAGGAACGTCAGATGAAAAATGCTCAGAATCTGAAAATAAGGCAGTTTCATCGATAAATTGCTCATGGTTTGTTTGAAATTAGCAATTTAGGTTAGTTTAGCTTTTATTAACGTCGCACTAGGAGCAACACGAGGGCTATTGACGACGGACCTCGTAATTTTGAACCACAGTCAAGTGACGAGGACTACACCCGAGCTGGCACCCCCTCTCCTAACATCCACACCACGCCACGGTAGGACTTTGGGCCCTGAACAGATTTAACGTGCACCAGCCCCGGCTACATGGCGGGTCTTTGGCGGTCAAGGATCGAACCCGCGACTGAACGAAAACCGCCGGTAGCGAGTCCATGATCTTGACCACTAGGCTACTGCGGCCCCCTTTACCACTAGGTTACCGCGGCCCTATGAAATTAGCAAATGGTAATGAAGAAAATTTGCTTTACACGTTACATCTTATACATGCATTGAATGTTTAGAGGAAACGGTACAGTTGAAATAATTTTAAAAATATTTGCTCTTCGTCAGAATTCGGAGTCTGACATTTCCCTTTTTATTCCAAAATTAAGATAATAATATTAAAGTTTAATGAATAAATAAGAATTAAATAAAACATTTGGATCCAAGAAAATTTTTTAAATGATACGAGTATTTATCAAATGCTTAAGGCATCTCATATCATCCACAGTCTGAAGTATTCGTCATTTTACGCAATATATTCTTAAAATCCCCTAACTATCAATTTCCGAAAACATTTGTTTGAAATTTTCCATCAGGTCCATTTTTTAGATGAGGAAAAGGACAGAAGAGGAACAATTTGCATAGACAATGATAATTTGATTAATTGAAACATCAAAATTGTCACCTTCATTAAAAATAACTCAGTTCCCTTGGAAACAGTATCCATGACACTAGTTTTTATCCAGTTAAGATGAAAATTACGAAGAATTGTAAGATATACCATTTCCTATTAAAGGCTTTAAAACACAAATTTATGTCTATTAAAAATATAAAGAGTTAGTTAGTACTAGTTAGAAATCGGATTGCTTGTTTAATAATGTTTAGTTAAAAACTATCAAAATAAAATATATTGAATTCAATTCCAAGTCCAAAGAATTTTTTCTACAATCTATACCTTTGGAATCAGCAACAAACTTTTACTCAAAATTAGAGCACTATAGAAGTACGAATAAAATATTGGTACTATCTCTGTATATTTAAACCACACCCCGATTAATAAGAAGACATGAGAGTTGTACGAGGAATCCAGTGTAGGAGACAAAAAAAAAAAAATGTCTGTTTATGCGTCTATTTATGTTTGGCACGATTGATAAGTTTCTGAAGAATATGCGTAAGAAAATTAGTGTAAAAAATGGATTAGTTCTTATTAACGTCGCACTAGAAGCAGCATGAGGGCTATTGGCGACGGACCTCGTAATTTTGAAACACGGTTAAGTGACGAGGACGACACCTGAGCTGGCACACCCTCCCTCTCCTAACATCCACACCATGCCAACGGGAGGACTTTGGACCCCGAACCCCATGGATAAGAAAAAGATCTCTAGGGTGCCTCGGGGTCATGATGCTCGTACTTACCTAAAGAAGGCAAATCCCAGAGGTCCCCTGATATAATACCCAGGAGCAGGGTGCCCGGCTATAGCCCCAGACGCTGGGTATCCATTTTAGTCGCTTCTTACGACATGCTTGAGCTACAATGGCTTTTCCGAGATTATCTGATGTTTTGATACATATGAAATATTTCAGTCAAATCAAAACATTTTTCGTAGATGTTTTCACTTTGACCATCAAATTCAAAATACAGACAATGTTGACAAAATTCCATATTCTGGTTATAAAATTCAGGGGTTGTCGCAAAAGGAAATCTCATTACATTCCTCTTTTCTAATGTAACAGTTAATAGAAGCAAAATTTTCTTCGGAGAATTTGGATCAATTGCTTTAAATCTAAGCAAGTCGTGTAGGATTTTTTTAGTTTAAATTAACGTCGCACTAGAAGCAACACGAGGGCTATTGGCGACGGACCTCGTAATTTTGAACCACAGTCAAGTGACGAGGACGACACCTGAGCTGGCACCCCCTTCTCCTAACATCCACACCACGCCAACGGGAGGACTTTGAGCCCCGAACAGATTTAACGTATATCAGCCCCGGCTACACGGCGGGTCTTTGGCGGCCAAGGATGGAATCCACGACTGAGTGAGTGAGTGAGTGATTGACTTTAGAATTTTATGGCGCAAGAGCCAGATATGGCTATGCTGCGCCAAAACAGATAATACATAAAAAATAGTTAAAACATTCCGCTTAGGTAATATTTAAAATCCTATTAGGACCAATTAGAAAATTAAAATCAATGTTAATAAATTTGATAGGAAATCGCTGTATAAAATGGATATAAGCGTAATTAGATTAGACTAAAATGTGATAAAAGAGTAAAACACAATAAGTTAAGGTCGAATCCGAATTTTCTTTTGCTTCAAGTTAGAATGTTCTATTTGGTCCTTGGCATCCATGAGCCAGGAATCATTGACATCGTATAAAATGCAATCATCGTCACCTCCAAGATTAGGTGGTAGGGTACTTTTTTTGGGGTTTGTAAGCATTTAATTTAATATCAATTTTCTGATTATTGTTTAGTATAGGATGCGAAACGTTTTGGTATGGGCTATTTAATTTATTTTTCTCTTTGGTTTTTGTCTTAAAACTAGGAGCATTTACAGATTTAGCAGTTTTGATAGGAGCTATGGAAGGCAAAATATCTGCCCGAGAAGAGGACGATGATGTATTAACTGTACACTTTGGAAAAGACGAAGGAGTCTATTTGGTTTGGGAAGACAATGGCTTAAGGCGTTGAAGGGGCGGGCATATCACTTTTGTAAGGATCGTTTTGGGTGAACGTTGATATAAATGATTTAGTGGCTGAGCGTAAGTTCGAGAAAGTGGTGGAACTATTAATTTGCGGGATTCTGTGCATGAAATATTACGAATGGTTTTTATTTCTTGGATCTTTTTCTCTATTTGCCATTTTGGGCATATTGTTGAAATAGAAGTGTGAAGTTGGAAACAATTAACACACTTAAGCTCCAGTTGGCAATCCGTGGAAGAATGTCCAACGGACGCACACCTAGAGCACGTTAACTGTCCCCTGCAAACAGATTTTGAGTGACCGAACCTCTGACACTGAAAACAGCGCAGAGGATTCTGAATATAAGGCCAGATATTGCAGTTGAGCTAATCTTCTTTAATTGTTGGAGGCAATTGAGGACTATTAAATGTTAAAATTCCATGTTTAGTAGGGAAAGTAGAACCCTCTTTTTTAATTATGATCCTTCTGACCTGAGTGACACCCTGATCGGAAAATCCATCGAGGATTTCCCGCTTCGGATGCGCACAACAGGTCAGGTTCAGAAATTACGCCACGGCAGGAGTTCAGAGACTTGTGGGGGTAGACATTCAGAGGGGATTCTAGAAAGGTTTTTGCGGACCAAAAGGACTTCGACAGCAAAGCAGTCTTCGTCTCGATGAGCAGGTCACCAGATTTTAATTTCTTTACAGATCTCTGTTCCCCACCTATACCAAGCAATGCTTTTTGTATTGCAAACGGAGATTATTGGGACATTTTATTATTTGGTAAAGAAAGGATCAGAAAACGAGCATGTTTGGCAGTTTCAATGTTAAAATTTGTGGGTACAACAAGGCCTTTACCAAGGCACGAAAAATGAGGATCGATAGAAAAAAAAAAGTTTGTTCATCCTGGTGTGCCTCCACCCACCATGGAGTCCAACGAAGGAGGCAGTTGCCGGTCAACTGACACTTACCTGAAGGTCAACCAGGATATAGCACTGCAGCATCACAGCGAGGATCCACAGGGAAAACCGATGCACCCTTTATCTACAGCACTAGCC
The DNA here is from genome assembly GCA_019974015.1 of Nephila pilipes. Taxonomy (NCBI): domain Eukaryota; kingdom Metazoa; phylum Arthropoda; class Arachnida; order Araneae; family Nephilidae; genus Nephila; species Nephila pilipes. Next base: position 29,256 of record BMAW01110334.1, on the reverse strand, counting down.
CTACAGCAGTGTCTCTTTGTGGATGAATCCACAAAGAGACTTACCACCAGCCGATTGACAAAAGCGGGCTCACTCCTGCCACCCGTCTACAGCGAAACATGGGCCAAAGGGAACGTAAAAGGTATCCCCAGGATCCCACTTTCCTCCTTACGGGATACCCCACACACGGCAAACATGCGGGTTGGCAAGGCCAACAGAGAAAAAAAAAATAAAACAAATACGGACTATAATAAATAAGAACAAAACAGAAGTTAACATAATTAGTTCAAGACTGGGGAAGCAAAATTGAAAGTAAACGAGTAGACATAGCAATCTGAACTATTATCTGTGATCTAGATGGAAGAGAAACGAAAGGAGAAAAATTGTGACAAGAAGGAGGGTCGGAAGTAAGTGAAGGATCATTAGGGCATCCCGGGGGCGCGTTACCCGTGTTTACCAAAGACAGTAAACCCCATAGGAAAGAAAAAGATCACTCAGGTCCCTCGGGTTCGTGAAGCCTGTACTTACCTGAAGAAGGTAAGCCCCTGAGGGCCGCGACTGAACGAAAACCGCCGGCCGCGAATCTACGACCTTGACCACTAGGCTACCGCGGCCCAAGTCGTGTAGGAAGAATAATTTTTCAAAATAATGTTAAATCAAAACCGTGTAAAAATTCCTGTAGAAACAGAATTTGGTGAAAATAACGATTAGAATTCCTACAACCGTGTTATAGAATATTTATCATTAAAAATGTCCAATATTGGTATGTCCAGAAAGCCCTTTATTCAATCATCGGCCTGTAGATTGAAGTAAAAACTCTTATCCTTATGTTTGAATGTAACATCCATAATACGTGTATAAACAAGCACTACAGAAACAAAGGAATAAAAATTTATTTTCGTCTTGTCAATAAAAACCTAAAAGTGCATTTTTGAATACATTTTCACAAGGACTATAACATATATTCTAAGGTTTAACAGCAAACAACCCAATTTCAATATTGTTATAAAAGATTGGTCCGTCTGGGATCTCAACCAATTCTCTAAAGGCTTGAATAGAGTCTGTTTTAAATTCGTTCATTCTATCTGAAGGTATGTTGAAGAAATTTTTTGCAATCTTCAACAAATGTCCTGAAAAACAAAGTAGAATTTTAGGCACAGAATCTATATAAAACATTTTTGAGCAGCATAGATTCCTTTTTAATGAGTGAGTGAGGGAATGTAAAGTTTATTGGCGCAAGAGCCAGATATGTCTATGCTGCGCCAAACAAGATTAAACTGTGGTCTAGACGTGAAGTTGAAAAAAAGATAAGTGATTGACAAGAAGGAGGGTCGAAAATAGAGAAGGATCGCTAGGGAGTGCGTCACCCGTGTTTACCAAAGACACCTTTTTAATGATGCGGATGACCTTACGAGTTTGAATGAAAATACAAGTTTAGTTTTTTATTAACGTCACACTAGAAGCAACACGAGGGCTATTGGAGACGGACCTCATAATTTTGAACCACGGTCAAGTGACGAGGACGACACGTGAGCTAGCACCCTTCTCCTAACATCCACACCACGCCAACGGGAGGACTTTGGGCCCCGAACAGATTCAACGTGCTTCAGCCCCGGCTGCACAGCTGGTCTTTGGGGGCCAAGGATCGAACCCGCGACTGAACGAAAACCACCAGCCTTGAGTCCACGACCTTGACCACCAGGCTACCGCGGCCCGTAAATACAAAGAGATCAAAGAAACTACACGTGAACAGAAATATATGTATGCACACATAATGAAATGTGTTCTCTTTCCTTTTAATCTCTAAAATAATATATCCATATGGTCTCAATACTTATATGTTTGACAGAGATCCTTCAAGAGAGAATGTAATGCAGTCAAATTCTGTTTCTGGACGCTTTTTTGAACGTTATTTTTAGAGATTCGTAAGAAATTCCATCAAAATGTATAATATGAAAAGAATTTCAAAACAAAGAACAGATGTTCCACCTGATAAATGACATCAATTGCTAAATAATCAATTTTGAAAGGAATTCAAAGTTCCAGAATGAACTCCGACCTTGGTCTCTGCGATCTATAAGCAATTAAACGGTCGTCATCGCAGAAACGTATAGAAGACAACATTGCATCGAATATATCAATCTTGAAAGAGTACGAGGTAATGTATTCAAGTGAGGAAAGTTATTTTGAAGCAGTTGTTGAAAGAAAAGCCTCATTCTCAAGTATGAAGAATACATTTGTTATACATATATTTTTAAGTACTTAATATTCAATATACAAGCAAAAATGTTTTCGCGCGTGTATAAATTAATTTTCACCTTGTTTGGAAAATAAATTTAAGCTACATCGTGTGGGTTTGAGTTCCTGTTATGGGACTTTTTATGTGGTCTCTCTTTACTACATAATTGTTTTTCGTATGCATTGTGAATATTTTATAGATTTTTTTGAAGTTTCGATTTTTCCTTTCATCCTGTCAATATCCCCGCACAAAAACAAGTTTGAGAGGATTCATTTCTCCCGACATTAAACGACTGAGCAATACTATCATCTTTGAGCGAGTGAAAGTGATGTTTATTGGAGCAAGAGCCAAATTTAGATGTGCTGCTCCAAGCAAGATATAACTGTGGTCTAGACGGTTGAAAAATAATAGAAGAAATATAAAAAGTTTGACAAGAATGAATGTCGAAAATGCTATCTTTGAAGGAAGCATTCTTCACCAAGTTTTAAAATTCTTCTGTTTTGAAATAAACATTAACACAAAAATAAAATCCGACTCGGCGGATATTAATAAAAAGGACACATCTCGAAGACACATAAGAGTTTGGGACGGAGAGAGGTTCGACAATTTTATTACCCATTATTTATATCTTGAATTAAGAGATTAGTTTGGATATGAATCGCCGTTTCTCAGAAAGCGAAATGGCCCATTTACGAATTTTATAATTTTATTATTTTAAGAAATTACTTTCCACGACCTCTCGGTTAGTAAGATTATCGATACGTTCAACCATTTTTAATGGGTTTTCTTTTACTCACATTGCAACTTTGTCTAGATCAAATGCAAGATTAAAAGCTTTTTACCCACATTTTAAACGGCTCAGTCGAGCTGAAATTTTCTATGCACGATTATTTTGGATGACAATACGATAATTTAATTATAATTAATAAAAATTAATAGATTAAAATAATTTTTTAAATATTTAAATTTTACCTCATGTTTCTCGCCAAATGGTCGCCAAATCCGTCGCTTAATAATTTATCATTTGCTTTAATTTTAATTACATTTAGCTTAAATATAACCAATCGTTTCCTTTAATTACATGTAGCCTAATTGATTAATATAATGCTTAAATTAGCATTTATTTTAGATAAATTTAATAAAAGCTAAAAAAAATAAACTACTACAACTCCCCATTAAGATCCTTCAAATTCAATTTGATTCAACGCTCCATATTACTCTTAAAATTTAAGGTATAAAAAAATTGTGTTATGCAAAGTGTGAAGTTGCAAAGAAATCCCACGTCCAAAAAACTAGTGTTTTACCGGTGAACTATTTATTGATGAAATTTTTTAGTGCTAAAGATTTTTCTTGTACTAATGATTTCCGCAATACTTGAAAGTAATGTCGATAGAGTAAACGTAAAACAGAAAATTCATACCAATGTTGGAATTCATAATATCCCTCTGAATTTTTATTAAGCGAACGGCTCACTAAATTCATGTTTTATAAAGTGACTGACAACCGCGAATTAGTGAGGTTCAACTGTGTTATAGTATCACTAATGGACAAGAAACTTCCAAAACAAACACTTTCTATATTCTATGGGATTTGTTTAATATTTTATTCTGCAACCGCTTTCTTTTGTGTATTTTAGGTTGATCATTAAAACAGACAACCAATAAGGCTCAAGAAAGCCAAGATATTGGATGCCCTCTCCTGAGCAATACAAAATCCAATAGTGACGGCATAGAGTATTTCGAATCACAGATAATGACTGCGAGGAAATCCCACATCATACATGGGTCTAGCATTCCTTCCAAGATGAAGATAAATAATTTTACAACCCACTTAACGTTATGCATTCAACAGTCCCGCAAAATCCGTCAAGTTGCATATTTAATTAAAAATAGTTTCTACTTTATGGATCCGATATCGTGGTCCATGCTATGGACATACTCAAGAAAGAAATATGAGGATATATCTTCTTAACGTCGCACTAGAACAACACGAGGGCTATAGGCGACGGGCCTCGTAATTTTGTATCTCGGTCAAGTGTCGAGGACGACATCCGAGCTGGCACTTTCATATATTAACTTCCACACCCCACTAACAGGAGGACTTTGATCCTCGATCAGATTTAACGTTCATCAGCCCCTCTAGATGACGAGACTTAAGTCATCAGGACTCAAATCCTCGAAACCCGACGTCCTCGAGTCCGCGAACATGACCGCTAGGCTATCGCGGACTCAAGCAAGATACGGAACTTTCATATATGCCAGATATTACAATTATATTAAAATTATGTACATTTAAATAGCCCTAATGACTTAATTTATTGTTAAACAAGATCCAAGATCTGAAAAATACTCAGAATCATGATATCCTAATTTATATGTTCTGGTAAAACATCAATTTCTTATACAGAGTCTAATGTAATAGAATTTTTATGATACAAGAGTCAGAGTTGACTACGCTGAGCCAAAAAAAGGTAAAGGTGTGATTTAGAAGTGTGAAAAATGGAAATACCAGCGAGTGATAATATTAAGTAAAAGATAAAAGTGGATGCATATTAGGGTCGAATATAGAGAAGGATCGCTAGGACATCCCTGGGGTGCGTAACCCGTATTTACAAAAGACAACCCCATGGGAAGGAAAAGATCAATTGGGTCTCTCTGGGTCATGATAACAGTATTTACTTAAAGAAATCAATGGTGATGATAGTGAAGTTTTATTGGCGCAAGAGCCAGATGTGGCCATACTACACCAAACAAGGTAAATCTGATCTGGACGTTAAAACAATGAAAAAAGATTGATCGACAAGAAGGGTCAAGTGAGAAAGTAAAGTTTATTGGTACAAGAGCCAGATGTGGCTTTGCTGCACCAAAACAGATTTAACTGTGATCTAGACGAGAAGAAATTGAAGAAAAGACAAACTGGTTGACAAGAAGGAGGTCGAAAATAGAGAAGGATCTTTAGGGTATCCCGGAAGAGCGTAACCCGTGTTTACCAAAGGCAGTAAACCCCATGGGAAAGAAAAAGATCACTAGGGTCATGATGTACGGGGTCATGATGCCCGTACTTACCTGAAGAAGGCAAGTCCCTGAGGTCCCCTGATATAATCCCCAGGGGCAGGGTGCCCGGCTATACTCCAGACTCTGGGTACCAATTTTAGTCGCCTCTTGCTACATGCATGAGCTAACTACAGTGGGACTATTCTGTCATTTCTGATCACCACACGGGTCCTTAAAGAAAGCAAACCTCTAAGGTTGCCAAGTCTCTAAAGTTTAGACGCAAACATATATTCCCATTTTCATATACAGTTGATTTGTTAACAGTTTTGTGCATTTGAACAACAAAATTGACTTGTTAATTATAAGAGTTAAAATGGAAGCTTATTGATTTTTATGCAATTATTTTTATAATATTTGTATATTCATATAGTATTTCCTATAATTCTTTGATTTCATTAACTGAACAAAAAATTATTAAAGATAAGTCGCTTAAGGGGTTTAGTTCCAACTACTGTACATGCATGCGAAAAAAGCATTTGTCAAACTAATATAACTTAATTATGAAGCAAAACAGAAATTCGATATTTTTACCAAGTAATATTTATATATAAATATTAATTCTCATTTCGATGTCATTTTAAAGAAGTCTTAAAAAGATATAAAGAGACAATTTGGAAATTTTCAAAATTGCCAAAAAATCAATATTTTACCGCGAGTAGGTTTCTGAAGCACAATATTGATCAAAATTTGTGAAAGTAATCTTTCATAGTCTTTTCTACTCAACTTTCACTTCATTAGAAAATCTCAGATTTGACGTTACATTTTTTAAAAAATTTACAGAAAATTGTTCAGAATATAAATTGATAAGAAAATTAAGCAGAAAAATTCCAAGAAATACATATAGAATTGTTCCAGTTAATAATTAAAAAAGTGTGTGTATTGTGAAAGTCATTAAAAGAAATTTATTCTGAACGTGTATGAAATTTCAAATCAATAATTAGTTTCCAAAAACTCATGCGCGCAAGATAAAATTTGAGAAAAATGAAGCTAAAATTGGAAACATATAATGAAAACACCATATATAGTTAAGGGTTTAATTTTTTTTCAGTATCTCTGGAATTTTTGGTAGTATACATCGTTAACATTTTGGCATTAAAATGTTCAGAAAAGATGGGGCTTAAGCCATTTCTTACAAAAAAAATCGAAAATTTGACATTGAGGATCTCGAGACTCCTTAACTAAATACGACCAGATATGGAATAAACCATTCACAGTAACGGAATTGACTAGCTTGAATTAACTTGGGTATGCAAATACTTGCAAGGAATTTTACAATAATCAAAATACATCCCCCACCCCATCACTAGAGCTCTACACAAATCTACTCGGTCTAATTTATTTGTAGAGTATTTAACAGTATTCACTTAACATGACAAATCGTGAATGTAGCCCAATGACTTTATGATACGTTTACGATTCAAGGAAATACTGGAGATCTTATTGAATCATTCATTCAAATTCATGTTCCTAATTTCAATACATCGACTTAAGTCGCATTTCAAACTGGATAGAAGTTTTTTTTTTTTTTTTTTTTTAAATACAATTTTTGTAAAACTAGTCTTTAAAAATTTTCCTTTTATATTAAGGAACAAACCTAGGCACTCTTCATCATCAGCAAATACATTTAATCTGCTTTCTTTCTTTACTCGGACGTTACGTAATCCAATTTCTTGCATAGTCTCCTTGTAATACTTAGTATCCAGATATCCAGAATGATAGGGGATCAATGGATCCGTCTGCAAAAATTAAAAAGCGTAGAATAATCAGAAACGGGAAATAAGGCTCACAAAATTTTACTTTTCTTTCTCATGATCAACTAAATTTATTTTTAAAAATGTTCAGGTTTCCGATATATGAAAAGAACCGTCCCCCTCCCCAACTATAAACAGCAAAACTATATATATTTTACTAGACACAAAAATAAATTAAGAATATGAAATCTGATTTACAACGGGAATGCAAATATGGGATAGATCAAAAGTCAAAAATATTTAAAAGTTTAATATAAATGAATTAAGGGGCTACTACAATGTAGCGAGTGATGATGAAATTTAAGGCTCAAGAGCAAGATATGGTTATCCAAGAAGTTGCAACAGTATCTAAAAGTTTGAAATGAAAAGATAATTGATCACTATGAAAGGGTTCGAAATGAAGAATCACTCTGGTACGTCACTCGTGTTCACCAAAAACAATAAGCCCCATGGGAAAAAAGATCCCTAGGGAGCTTTTGGTGTGTGATTCCTGCACTTAACCATTCACAAGTTTTGTTTCTGCAAATAAAGCAAAAAGTTTCGGATTTTTGTTTGAGAAGCAACATGAGCACTATTGGCAACAGACCTCATAAGTGACGAGGATGCCTCTTAAGCTTGCATCTCCCTCTCCAAATTACACCAACATGAGGACTTTGGGCCCCGACAGGTTTAACGTGCATCAGCCCCGGCTACACAGCAGGCCTTTAGCAGCAAAGGATCGAGTTTTAGTTTAGTTTATATTAACGTCGCACTAGAAGCAACACAAGGGCTATTGGCGACGGACCTCGTAATTTTGAACCCCGGTCAAGTGACGAGGAGATATTTGAGCTGGCATCCCCTCTCCTAACTTCCACACCACGCCAACAGCAAAGGATTCAACCCACTACTGAACGAAAACCGCTGGCCACGAATCTGAAACCACGACCACTAGGTTACCGCGGCCACATTTTATCACTTGGATGAATATAAATTTTATACACAAGTATTCAGCATTACTTTTTTATACTTTTAATTTCGAAAAAGGAAAGTGTATTCTCAATTTTGGGATCCACTGTAAATAAAGGGTGCGGCTTCTTTAGATTTTTTTCTCCCTAGAGTCCGTGGTAAAGAATTCAAGAATAGATTGCAGATACGAGAGATTAACGGACTAAACGGGTTCCAAACTGATATAATCTAGTGCTTCTTTATTTAACGTTATAGTTTAGCCAAACAAGTTTTTACGGAAGAATTACTAATATGTTAATCAAAATGGAAAAAAAAAAATCTCCCCACCTTGAATAACTGCCTTTTACTATACGTGTACTGTAATGTAGAGAAATGGCTTCATAAAATTATTTGGAAATTTTTCGAACGATAACGGCATTTCATTTAAATCAATCTGCTGATAAATTTGGAGTTACAATGTGAATGCTTCTTCCACTTTATACACATTTGCATTGTAATTTAAGAATCAACTTTTTTTTTTTATGAACGAAGTATTTTTGCTTGAAGATACAGGCTACAGATACGATAAAATTACTCATTATTCAACGCTATCCTTTTAGATATGTGAACATCACTCCATTACTATGTTGTATTTTATAGGTAAATGTTATCCAAGAGGTTTAGGGGGAATAAAGTAGATTTTGAGCTTTTACATACTTGGTACTCGTTCCATTTTCTCATCGACATCATTTTCGATTCCCAAGAGCACACTGGATTGTAGATATAAAACCAAATTCCAACATGTCCACCAGATTTCAGCACATAGTGTATATTTTCAAATGCCCGTTCTTTGTTTCGGATTTGTTGAAATGTATTCCATGAAACAATTTTGTCTATTTTGCCTTCGTACTCTTGAAGAGAACTCCTGTCATTAGAAAATGTATTATCAATACAACTCTCATTTTCAACATTCAGAACTAAGCATCTGTTAACTGAAGTTTAATATTTACTAGATTTCAATAATTTTTATCAGATTTGAAGAGAAACGCATGGCGAAATTTCATTTAGATACGATAACAAAGAGTGATAACAAAGACATTTGAATAACATGAATTATCACTTTCTCTAAGCCTACAGTATACCCATACATTTTTAAACGTTATTTGCCTTCAAATATGAATGCTTAAATACACATTTTAAATGACCTTTTAATAGAACCTATGAGTGAATGACTGGTGATGTTTATGATGCAAGAGCCAAATCTAGTCGAACTGCACCCAACAATGTGTATTTGCAATCTCGAAAAATGGGATAATTTGTTGATCTGAAGAAGGGTCGAGTGAGTGAGTGACTGTGGATTTTAATGGCGCAAGAGCCAAAGCAGGCTGTGCTGCGCCAAACACTTGTTAAATTATATCAGAGTAAAACATTTTAAAAATATGAATCAAACACAGTAAAAATAAGAAAAAGTTTAAAATCAAAATTTAGTGTAAAAGGCCAATATGTTTTAAAAAGCAAATAAGTTATCCGACTTGGTGGGGGAAAAACCCCACTATAAGTTTAAAACTGATGAATGAAAAAAAGTCCGGTTATGATGATCAAACACTGGACAGTCAATTAAAATGATGAATAGAGTAAGGAACATGGCAGGAAGGACACTCGGGAGGATCTTCTCCAAACAAAATGTGTTTGTGAGTAAATAGAGTATGTCCAATGCGAAGGCGAGTCAATTTGACATCTGCTCTTCGCATTGGAAAAACAGGCCATTCTCTAATGTTTGGCTTCACCGAGTGTAATTTGTTATTAATCTGGTGACTCCACGATTCCTGCCATGTCTGATGAATGAGCATTAAAAGGCGTCATCAAATGTCCTCAAGTGGGTTTAGTTTAGTTTAGTTTTTATTAACGTCGCACTAGAAGCAACACGAGGGCTATTGGCGACGGACCTCGTAATTTTGAACCACGGTCAAGTGACGAGGACGACACCTGAGCTGGCACCCCCCTCTCCGAACATCCACACCACGCCAACGGGAGGACTTTGGGCCCCGAACAGATTTAACGTGCATCAGCCCCGGCTACACGGCGGGTCTTTGGCGGCCAAGGATCGAACCCGCAACTGAACGAAAACCACCAGCCGCTAGTCCACGACCTTGACCACTAGGCTACCGCGGCCCGTCTTCAAGTGGGACAGCGAGCTGCAGAGGATTCGTTGCCGAACGTGTAGCCGAGTCAGCTTGTTCATTGTCTAAAATACCTACATGACTAGGTATCCAGCATAATTTTATAACATAACCCCTTAATTATATAGCTGGCAAATAATGTCAGCAATGTCAACCACAATAGGATGATTGCGATCGTGAAGATGTACCAATGTTTCCAGGACGCTCCTATCAGTGTATATGACGAACTTTCGGGAACTAGATTTCTAGACTAATCTGAGGATGCAGTAAATGGTGAAGAAGGGTACTTTAGGAGTCATGATTCCCATATTTACAAAAGCGAATGATTATGGGTTTATGGCTTAAGAGCGGAATCCCTGGCAATGCTGCTCCTCCCTTTTTTACAAAAAGGTAAGCAAATGCCGGCTTCAGTTTTTAAAGTTAACTACACAAATTATGTAAATATATTAACTCGATAATATAAGTTACTTTGCGCTACTAACAGATATAAATTTAGTGCAGCTACAATTAGAATTTCGAAGTTAATTAAAAAAGGTCATTTTTTGACGACATTACTTGAACCAATCTCGAGATTAATCAAACATTTTTCTTCAGCGTTGATTCATTAGAATAGACATTAATGTGATTGACAAGTAAAAATTTGTTCATATGCGAGCCAATAACTGTAACAAACTTGCAACATATTGATCTAAGAATAATATTTTAATTTATCAATAAAAATTGTAATGCAGAAATTGAGGATTATAGTATCCTCAAAATTTTAAAATGGCTGAATTTCTTTTCAATGAATTATAACCTTGAAAATTATAAAAATATAACCACTTAATACACTTAATTAAAATTTCATCATCTTTAAATTACAGATTTAATTTGTTTCTTTCATCGGCATACAACTCCGATACCATTCATTCAAGTTTTATTATGTGGAATTGGAACACAACTCATATTATTCAAAATACTCATCTAAATTAGGTCTCTTATTTTTATCCAAATACTTTCCCTTCTAGCTTCAATGTCTACTTCCCCCATTTCGAAATATACATTTTCCTATCTTTTTATCTAATTTTTTTTAAGTTTCTAGTTCCTTACCAAAAGTTACTTAATTTGAGAAGATTAACAATAATTTCTCTTCGATATTAAAACAACTAAACGAATAATTACTTGCAGTTTGAATACAAGTTAAATACAAGGACTTTTCCCGAGAGTTCAAGGGTTATTTTAAATTATAAATATCAATATTAAGCTATTTAGTTTCTAAACAATTAAGAGCTTAAAATATGGCTCCGAAAAAAATAGTTATTAGTTATGTCGAGTACTCAAATTTGAAATTTCGACGTCTTCATTAACTTCAGAACTTAATGCAATTACTTCAATTTAGATCGTGTCATTAATGTAATGAAGTTGGAATATGTACTACATCGAACCGAGGAGACTTACTTTTTTTTTTACGTGGACAACATGTTTCATAGCATTAACATTTCATTTTAACTTATGGCATAAAATCTAGTAGAAAACAAACTTTTCGGTGCCAGAGAATACCAGCGGACTAAAACAGAACTCTATAGAGTTCTTTTTACATTAAATATTGTTGAAACATACAAGGATGGTATCTATTATTTACAGTGGCTCAAGAAGTACTGGATATTCCAAATTTCAAAAATTTTATAAAGAAAAAATAAACTGCTTCATTTTGACATTTTTCTAACATGTCATATCTGATGATTAAATGAAATTTAGTAAGCTCAAAACAAACTTAAAATAGTGTCAAATTATAAGATTACATACTTCTCATATACTAATTGAAAATAGTATTAAAATATTAAGTAATAGAGAAAATAAGCGCTATATTGTAGCTAATTTTAGCAAATAAACTGCATAAATAATTTCTAATCTCATTTGAAGTTTAAGCTCAAAGTTTGGTGTTTAAGAGTTACCTCCAAAATGGGTAGAAAAATTCTAAATTTATATTAACATTAGAACCCATAATTCACCAGTAAAATCAAAGAAAAACGGAAGAAAAGGGTGATGATAGTGAAGTTTTATTCCTGCAAAAGCCAAATGTGGCCATACTGTTCCAAACAAGGTAATAAAGTTTATTGGTACAAGAGCCAAATATGGCTATACTGTGCCGAACAAGATTTAGCTGTAGTTTGGAGCGAAGGAGTACTTTTTTTTTTAATGGACGGAACAGCGTGAGTGAGTGTAAAGTTTATTGGCGCATGAGCCAAATATGGCAATGCTGCGCCAAACAAGAATTCACTGTGGTCTAGATAAGAAATTGAGGAAAAGACACATTGGTTGACAAGAAGGAGAGTCGAAAATATAGAAGGATCGCTAGGGTATCCCGGGGACGTGTCACCCATGTTTACCAAAGACAGTAAATCCCATAGAAAAGAAAAAGATCACTAGGGTACCTCGGGGTCATGGTGCCCTTACTTACCTAAAGAAGGCAAATCCCTAATGTCCCCAGATACAATCCCAATTGACAGGGTGCCCGGCTATACCCCCGAGACCTTGGGTACCCATTTTAGTAGTCTCTAACGACAAGCATGAACTACAGTGGGACTATTCTTTAATCCCCGGTCAGCACACGGGTCATAGAGGAAAAGGAATAAAATTTTTGAGAGCAAGTAAAACTGCAGTTCATTGTACTTCAAATTATGTGAAAATACATTTGGCTGATGAGCAACCACTTGCATCACGTGGAAGACATTTCGTGGAACCCGAGGAATGGCGGATCGTTCGCAATATATATTGCTTGCAGTCTTGAAATAATGTTGTAAATTCGTTAGGTATTATACAAGTTTGCCAATGTAGAAATATTTTTAGAACTTGATTTTCATAGGCAAGTGTCCTCCAGACTATAGGAAATGAATATAATTTATATGCAAGATCAAGTACAATAATTTTCTAAGCGTTGGAATTCAATGATAATGCACCTGCATTATCATTTGCACCAAACACCGAAATTATTAGTTTCATAGGAGTAAGATTCTTAATTTGGAGATATCTAGATCCTCTAGGACTGTGCGAGTGCCGTGAGTTTTGGAAACTCTTTTAATGGATTAAAAATTGACATTTAAATACATAGGAATAAAATTCGTTACTAACCCTAAAAAATAGTCATTATCAATTTTAAAACATTATAGGATAATAACCCAAAACAATGCTCATATTTGCAGACATTGTATATCTATCAATATATAGTTAGACCTACACATGGTCCAAATCTCAATCATATTGAGCCCATTTGACATAATTTAGGAAACATAATCAGTAAATTTAACTTTAAAAAATTTGAGATAAGCAGATATCAGAATAAGAAAAAAAAATTAGAAAAATGTTTGTGATAGGGAAATGAAATCCATGCCTAAATGGGGCTAAGTGATGCCATAAAAATTAAAGGTGGTCTAACACATTAAGTAATGTTTACATGTTCATAAAAAGAATCATTTTTGAGCGTCAATACTTTTAGTTTGTACAAAAGTGATAATCTTATAAATTCTCAACAATGTTTTAAGTTTGTTTCGAGTTTAATTTTTTCATTTAGTCACATAAAAATACAAGAAACACAATATTAAAATTAAATAGTTGGTTTTTCCTTTCAATAACTGCTTTGTTAGCCCAAATAATTTTTTGAGCCACTGTATTTCTATTTTGCATAAATATACCTTTAAGGAACAAATTCAATGATCTAGGAAGTACGCAGAGGTGAAATAAAGTGAAATAAATTAATAGAACGCTGTAGTGCAAATGGAGATTTGAAATTAGTAGATTACTTTCGAGTGAGTGAGTGAGTGAGTGAATGTAAAGTTTATTGGAGCAAGAGTCAGATACGGCTATGCTGCGCCGAAGAAGATTAAACTGTGGTCTTGACGAGAAGTTGAAAAAAGAAAGTGGTTGGCAAGAAGGAGGGTCGAAAATAGAGAAGGATCGCTAGGGTAACTCGGGGGTGAGTCATTCGAGTTTACCAGGGGCAGTAAACCCCATGGGAAAGAAAAAGATCACTAGGGTGCCTCGTGGTCAGGATGCCTTTACTTGCTTAAAGAAGGCAAGTCCCTGAGGTCCCCCTGATATAATCCCCAGGGTCAGGGTGCCCGGCTAAACCCCCAGACTCTGGGTACCCATTTTAGTCGCCTTTTACGACATACATGAGCTACAGTGGGACTATTCTGTCATCTCCGGTCAAATTACTTTCGAAGGAATGATACCACTGATAACAATGAGCAAAATGACTGGCACCATTCTTCTATTTAAAATAACCGAAAGAAACTAGAATGAGTGGTAAAATTTTAGAAATAATCTAGAACTGAATCAAAATATTTTGGAATTTAGTATTGGTAATCCTGGATAAGTAGCATTGTACATTTTAACGAAGTACGATACAGAACAATTGTTTCACTAGTGTCGGGAAGTATACACGATTGCAAAAACAAAGAGCTGGAACTTCACTGTGCACAAATTATATTCACTATTATTTATTGTAGAGTTTCTAATTTAAATTGTTACTATCATGGCAAACTATATTGTATAACAATAAAAACAAACCTTATCTCTATGTTGGCAGAACTGAATTTAATTTTATTGATATTTTTCTCAAAAACTTTATCCTGGAAATCTCTATCTCTAGGTATATCAGGATTATTAAGAGCAATCACACAACCTGCATCGGGGAAATATTCGAGTATCGCTCTAGTACAGGAGAAATGCATTCCAAATCTGACGTCCATGACAACATCTTTGGACAAGTCTTCCCATTTAAGTGTCGTTGAACACTCCTTAATAAAATCATAAGCATAAGGCAAGTCCTCATTCCATTCCTCATCTCCAGTCCATTCCGCCATTCCTCACGAAAACATAGAAAACCTAAATAACATAAGAATAAGACTTAAGAGATGCAAAAATGCGTTGCCCTTAACACTCATTTGACGAGAGGGGTTTTGGTTTTTTAGTTCGACTTCTCATTGTAATACGCATTAATACCAAGCAAGTCATGAATAAATTTTACTCACGATTGTACATGGTACGTATGTTAACGACCATGTACATGTAAGAACTGAAAATTCATATTAGTTATATAATGAACAAAAATAAGGTTTTGAAATGAAATTTAAAGCGTTTGAAAATTATACCATGGCTGCGTTACACATTATATTGAAAAAGTTCCAAGACTTTTGACACAGACCAAAACGCCTATACGGGATATTAATCTCTTATACAGTATCTTAACTATCAAATACAACACTTGAACCGAGTGCATACATTCGTAAAAGTATTCCGAGACGCCTCCACGTCAACGGTTTTATGTTCAGATGTCATTAACGCTTCAGCTTCTTCTATCGATTCGTACAGATACACGTTCTTTCAATATCCCAAGTTGAAATTCTGTAGGATACTTTCAACATTTATAATTTTGATTAATATAAAATACCTGATCTCTCATCAACTTTCGTGGAGTCTGACAGAATTTGACATTAAAACCACCAGGATACTAGGAAACTACTCATATCATCGTCACTATACGCAGATTTAATCATTTAGAGTCTTTTTGTGGTAGAAAATTGTTAATTCAAAATTTGATGTTAGTTTATTGATTTCTTTCTTCCCTCCTCTCCCCCCATGACACAGACACTTTATACTAAGGGATGCTACCATGTCCTACTTAGTCTCGAATGCGGGAAACTACATAATACGCTTAACTAAAGGTATTCTGTTTGTTTTGTAGAGCACCATTTGTCCTTTTCTATTAGAGAAAATTCAGGAACTTTTTGAACACACAGAATAATTATGATACTAGATCTCTCAGCAGATTAAATATTAAAAGCAATCAAAATCTTCAAGGAATAATAGAGTTTAATTCGCATAGCCTCTCTTTGAAGCGCAAAATAGTTTCAGGGAAAACGTGCTACAGAAACAATGCACTAGAACCGAGGCGTAACGTAATGAGAGATGTCAGAAGACTACTTTGTTTCGTGAAGGGACGAATTCATGAGATTTAACTAAAAAGGTGTCAGCTAAAACCAGATATAAAGGAGCTCTATTCAGTGAAAATTACTCTTTTCCACCCTATTGTGATCAATCTTCGAATGCAAATTATTTTATTTCAGCCCCTCACACTTCAGAGCTTTGATCTTACCGAAACTCTACTGTGGCAATGGTCTTGGTTCTAAACTGATATACACAGCTCAAATTTAATTAAATTTTATCCGTCTAATACGTATAGTTTTTAATAGATTAGTTCTGTATTCATTCATTCGAACAGATATCAGATTAGTGAGAGAGTGAACGTAAAGTTTACTGGCGCAAGAGCCAGATATGGCTATGCTGCGCCAAACAATATTTAACTGTGGTCTAGACGTGAAATTGAAAAGATGATATCAGATTAGAGTAAAAATTAAATAAGAACCAAAAGTATTTGGCAACGAGTTTAGTTATATTACTTTTAGATTTATTAACATTGCACAAGAAGCAATACGAGGGCTGTTGGCGACGGACCTTGTAATTTTGAACCTCGATCAAGTGACGCGGAGGATACCTTGGCTGGCATACCCTTTCCTAACTTCCACACCACGTCAACTGGAGGATTTTGGGAAAATAAATTGAAAGTACAGGCCATTTTCCAATAATAGGTTTCACTAAGTATAGTTTATTATTGATGAATAAGCTGTAAAATTAGATGTCTTATGTCTTCTAGTGGGACTGCGAGCTGCAGAGGATTCACTACCGATCGTAAAGTCTAGTCCGCTTGTTCGTTGCCAGAAATATCTACATGACTAGGTATCCAACAGAATTTAATAACTTTAGCTATATTTGATTACAAATTATGTCAACTACAACCGGATTACCGAAATCTTCCAAATATACCAATTTTTCTAGGACGCTCATGCTGGAAGAGTGTTACCAAAACTGTTGAACGACGACGAACAAGTTTCTTCATCAATGCGACCTTCAAATTACAACCGTGACGTTCGCAACCATTAGGACGTCCCAGTTGTCTTACAGTGTATTGGTATAGAGGAGTGTTACATTAGCCTCCTCGATCGCTGACACTAGCATACCGTAATTATATCATCTGGAGGCATATGAATCATTGGTATTGACACTCCTATTGACAGAGCCAAAGAACTGGTAGCACGGATTTCAGTAGCTCCTAGGGAAGCACGAGATACACCAGTAATATCATAGAATGTCCGGTCTTCCATTCGAAGCCTGCATTACAGTTATCTCACGGACGGCAATTTTAACACTCCCTTTGACCTGTATGTAATTGGCCATACTACTTTGTTAATGTTCATTGATTAATAAACCGCATATTTACTTAACTTTCCATGAGTCTTTTTGTTCCGTAACTTCTGCCTGCATGAATGCAGGCACATTTCACTTCCGCCACAAAATTGCTATGCGATTCTGAGTAGATTAGTACCTTACACACCTTCACAAGTTTATAGGAGGGGTAGTAGAGTACCTTACCCCTCCTAAGCTTGTGATGTTAGTGTCCATATGCCCTGTATACAAGTTTACCTTTCAGTACAGCAAGCCTAAAAGATATATTCAAGATGAAACGAGAGTCCCAATTCTCGAAACCAAACATTTTTTAGTTATAAGTTCAACAGGATGAGATCAGCAACTGTATGTAACCGAATACAAGCCGATCAGTGTATAAGAAAGACAGTGAAGTTTTCTTTCAAAAATCGAAAATTTAATTCTCGCATACAAGCCAGAATTGGATACAAAAATAAAAATAGTTGCAACTTTTATATAAAAAAGCGCTGCATCGGCAACTGTATGGATGGGGTGATGTGCGATTGTTCATTAACGTGGCACCGTGAAATGACATGAGGGTTATTGGGGCGGACCTCGTAACTTTGAGCCTCTGTCAAGTGACGAGGAAGACTCTAGCTGACACTTCCATATCCAAATTTCCATACCGTACCAACTGGAGGATTTGATATCGCCAACAGATTTAGTAGGTATCAACCCCGCTACACCGTAGTCTTTAGCAGCATCAGGGCTCCATCCCACGACTCGATGAAAACGATGATAAAGGCCACTAGACTTTCGTGCCATCGTTATGGATGCTGCGAGGACGACTTTTCGCATGAAAAGGACATGAATGCTAGAACGGAAATAATTGAAGGTGATGACGAAATGAATTTAGACATTACATTGAGTTAAAGTGAATTCGATAAAATGATTCAAATCTCCAATTCTGACACTAATTTTAAAGTATTCGAGGGATTTTCCAATCTTTTACATAAATGCTACATTAAAAATACTTCAACCGTGAGACATTTAAAGTAATATTCCTTTTCCTTCGTTATATAACAAAAATTCACCATTTGAAATATATAAACCTAAGAAATAAAAGTTATTTTGTTATTTATCGTTTCGTCGTGGCGAACAGAAAAAAAAAAAGTGTCCACCTTTTTTTGCCAATTAGGGAATCCCTGTATACTTAAACAGGCTCCTTGGAATTTCGTTACGAAAAAAAGTTAAAAATTCTCGTCTTATGCACGGAAATATACTATATTTTAAAGTTGTGTTATATGATATTTTAGATTACTTAAATCATGCATATTTCTTTTAAGTGGACAACGATTATAAAGGAGAAAGATGAGAAATATTACGAGTTGATCGAAACAACTAAAGTTTTACTTTAATGGCAATGATTACTTCACATTAACATTAAAATACCTTTATAATATGTGCGATCACTATGTACCTTCCTCGCAACAAGTTTAAGTTTTAATTATTAAAAATTATTCAAAAAGGCATCTTAAAATATGTCTAAGCATTAAAAAATATACTAAATTCAATACACTTTGAAAATCTCAAAAAGCAGACAAATAATACACAAGTGTCTTACTGATTGCACAAGGAATAATAGTTTTGATCCAGAAACGGATAGAGAGTTTTTTTTAAAAAAAAGTTAAAAATAACAATAACAAAGTTTAAAATATTAAAATCTTACAAAAAGTGTCAACAAATTGTAAAATTCATTCCGGTATATATGTACAGTTTATGAAACAGGTGTTGTGTGACGTATTACTGGGTAATGATGATTCTTTACTGTATTTGAAAATTCACAGAACGAGCAAATCTATTATTCAGTTGGTACCAAATCTTTTTATTGCTCTCGAACAATCAAATTTTAAATTAGGTACACTGATGATTAATTTTATTAAATTTAAACTTGCACAATATTTAAAAGTATTTAGGGCAGGATTAAAGTAAATTCTGTACGATTTTTTTTTATACTTATTAAAATCAAATCACATTACAACTACTTAAATTGCGATTGGCAATCAACCTCTTTGAGATAATATTAAGGCATAATTGTCCTCAGGGATATTTCAGTTCAAATTCAGATTTTTTTTTACCGAAATGAGTTTAAAACACGTATTCTTCAAATTATTTACAACTAAGTACTTGATTTTGATTAATTGTTTTTTAACGTCGCATTTAGAAGTACCTCGAGGGCTATTAGCAATGGACCTCGATATTCTGAATCTCGGTCAAGTGACGGGGACAACATCTGAGCAGGCACCACCTTCTCCAAACTTCCACACTAAGCCAATGGGAGGACTTGGGACCTCGACAGATTTAACTTATATCCGCCCCAATACACAGAGAGTCTTTTGTGGTATCAGGAGAGCTTGAACTTAGTTTGAAAGTTTCTGCTTGTAATAAATGTTTTAAGAATTCAAAATACCTTTTGAATATCTCTAAAGCATTATGATTTTTGATCTTATCTTTCCCTCATATTTTTTGAAACTACATTTCAGAGACGATTTAATTTAAATATTCAAATCACAAAAAATTAACCAGGCCTTTTGTTTAACAGAACTGATGATGTACCAGCTCCGATCTAGGGAATTAACAATAACCTCGATCGTCGATTAGTCATGGTGATGAGATCTCGCCTGCACTCGGTTCCTTCTGGTTGAATGTTCAAGTCCTGATACCACTAAAAAACCTACCATATAGATGGTCCAATGTACGTTCAATCTGCCCATGCTTACTGTTCTTCCAATAGGAATTCAGCAAAGTTTGGAGGGTGTGGTGCCAGCTCAGATATCCTCCTTGATCCACATGAATATATTACGTCACTATGCGACACCCATCGCCAATAGATGCCATCGTCTGTTGTTTCTAAGTGTGGAAAATAAATATCCGATCTGAGATCTAGGTAAGATGTTTTTCTTTGAATATATAGTTGGTTGTTAATAATCTTTGAGGTAGGTTATACTAGAGGCTTCGAGAATTGATGGAAATATTGGCAAGGAAACTGCTTGTTTTGGTCCGGAAACCTCGTGCATTCAAACTGATCTGACTTGGCTGCTGTATGTCCCGTAAATTTGAACTATGGGCTGATAACGAGTACTACAACTTATTAGATGGTATCCTTCTCTCTACATCCAATTCAAACCTACAGTGAGGACTTTTAGTCCCGAATGATTTTATGTTCAGAAGCCAACAAGTTAAGAGGCATGAGGACTCTAACCCGCTAATTGATTGAAGCATCGCTGGCCACAATCCCGATGTCATGGCTACTACTCTGCTATCTTGTTTTATACTTTTAAATATATGGATATAATGTTATTAATATTCATGTTACATAATTAAAGTTATATATTACGCGACTACAGAGAGGAAGATAGCCAGTGGCATCTCTTTCAGATGATATTCTAAATTTTACAGACCTCTTATCTTTCTCTTTTTACAGTTTCTCTTTCTTTTACTGTGCCTCATTTACCAATAGGTTAAGATCACTATTCTTGTGGATATGACATTTAGAATCACATCATAGTTTGGAATTTTAATTCCAATAAATCTGTTTATTTGAAAGGAGGAATAATTCTAATTTAGTATGGGTTTCTTAAATTTCTTTCCCTACAATATATTAAAGTTAAATTATAATCAGTCAAGGCGTATATATATTCAGATCAGTGATGTCACTAACCGATAAAGGACTCTCTGATCCATTCACAAAAAAAAAAAAAAAAAAAAAAAAAAAAAAAAAAAAAAAAAAAAAGGAAATTTACAAAATTTTCTGAGCACAAATAGTTTATAAATGCCTTAAAATTACTTAGTTATAGGTGTTTTAATTTTGTATATTTGAAAACCAGTTCCCCAAAATTTATTTAATCCTTTACCCTACAATCATTATTGTAAAATAGTGTTTAGTGTTATATTTTGAACAAATTTTATTATGATTTCTATAATGAACTATAATTTTTCTCTAACAAAAATGAGTTCCTCTCAAATACTTTTTACACACACAGTATCTTCATGGTTTCTGTATATGTGAAATAATGAAATCCCAATTAAAAGTTTTGATATACAGCGAATGATTTATCCACCAATAGCAAACTTGAAAAGCTAGAACAACTTTTCGAAAACCAAAGAGAAACTGAAATTAGAGATATGAAATTCAATTAAATAAAACAATACATTTTTTTATGAAATAACATATATTAATAGTTTTATAAATTTAATTTTAATATTTAATCAAAAAACACAGATTAATATTTTAAAATTGATACACATTTAGGTAAGTGAAATAAAATATGTTCCAACATTTCATAATGTTTCATCTTCATCCATCAATTTGAAATCCCTCCTCTCATCTAAGCTGCTCTTGTAAAGACGATCGACCCCTGCTACCACGGCAGGGCTATTTTACTCCTAAGGAAAGAATTTACTATGGTAAATCAATTAAGTAAGCCAATGCATTCTGGAATCATAAAAATATATTTTAATATTTATACATATTACAGTTGAAGAACATTTTAATATTGAAACCAAATCCAGCTTCCCCAATTGCTGAGAATTTAACTTTTCACATTTATTTGTAATCCCATATTTCTGTCCTATACTTCTGAAGGTCATATATACCATCACCCCCCCCCTATTGGCAGAAAATATATTCCAAACTGTATAGCTTAACTTTTAGAATTGATTTTGCTACCTGTTTTACAAGCGTTAAAACAGTTAGAAAAGTCATTTCTTAAAGGTTTGTTAAAATGTTTGGACAAAAAGCAAATATATGCATTTTAAATAGTAATTAAAATTAGATGGACATTCTAATGTACAAAGAATGATGCTTTCATACACAGCACCCGATATTTTCTTTCACTATCCGTAATTCCTTTCCTTATCTATACAATTCTTGGGATGGTTGATAGTTCTGATTACAACATAAGTTTAGTTTGGCCATAAAAATGTATTGGATATGTATATAAATTAATATTGAGTTAATAAAAGATGGAAAAAGTTTTACTTAAAAGTAAATTTGTAGAATTACTTACACATTCTATGTAAGATGAGTTCTTCGATGAATTCTGGCCTCCCCCTTTCATAGTGTTTTATATTTATCAATCAGCTCAGAATTCCCAATTTTTTTTCTACCTTGTTTTTGTATGGAGGACAGAAACCTACTTCTACGGTAAGGGTATTTATTCCTAAATAAAGAATTTGATTAGTCAATGCATTGTGGAATTAAAAAAAATTAATGCAAATAATATTTTTTTTTATTTACTGCCGATCTAAATTTTTCGTAACGGAATTAAAACCTTCTTCAACATTTTACACAATGTTTTATTTTCTTCCATCAATTCGGATTTCCTCTTCTTGTCTACCCCATTCTTGTATGGATGATAGACTTCTGCTTCCACAGGCGGGGTTATTTATAAACAAACAAATTAATAAGTTAATTTAATTAAATAAAGTCAGTACATTTTGGAATTATAAACCCAAATGAAAATAAACTTTATATATATATATATATATTGATGGACTGATAATGATATTGAATGCAGCAGCTCCAATTTCGTGGGATTCTACATTAGTCATTTACTTCCAGTTCTCTACTTATGTCTCTTACATATGAAGGAAATAGAAACCACCCTGTCAATAAAGCTTATATTAATTAAAGTCTGATAAAAAATAGAAAAATTAATCCTTACAGATTTTGTTAAAAAATTTGAAAAAAAAAGACAACATGCGTATTTTAAAAATATTTAAAATCGGAAGACACAATCTAATATTAGGAGTGATGCTTTTATTTGCATTGCCGATATTTTCTTGTTCCTTCCTTATTTCTCTTCTCGTCTGTTCCATTCATATGACGGCTAATTAACGACCTGAATCTGAAGCAGTATAGTATTGTCCTAAAACCACATTGAGTATACACTTAAACTCCTGATCTCGTATTAATAAAATCCGCAAAAGATTTAACTTAAAGTACATTTGTGGAATTTGTAATACATTTAACCTAAGATGAGCCCTTTGCTTATGGAATTATATCCCTGTTGAAAAATTACAACTTTAATATACTTACAGTTTTGTTCTTAACTATTATATTGGTCTCTTTAAAAAATTCCCACGATGTCTAAACATGACCGTATCTGTCTAACTAAAGAAAGCCTCTGAAGGGTTGACAGCGATCGCAATAAAGTGGAAAATCACGGGGCACGGGGGAACGTGCTCATATATCACAATGTCACGCACAGACAAAATAACATACCTGAACAGGAAATCAACATCATTTAAAAATACTTATTTCGTTTTACTTCGAAGTTGTGTTCAACCACAGGGCCGAGATATCTAACGTGCTGTACGTTTTTAATTCTCGGTTTCAATATTATTCCCGAGTTATTATACAGTTATTTTTAGACTAAGGATTAAGTAAGCATAAATATAATAAAAGAAATAAGCAAACACAGTTGAGTTTTGTCAGCCCTCAAGTGATAAAAAAAACCGTTGTACCCTATTGTCAATTCCGTGCCCCTGCCAATTTTTTTGGATCCTCTGCAGGCAGTAAAGAATAGTTTCCAGATAATTCAATTACACAGGTAATATAATCCTGCCGAAAGTGCAATTAATTTCAAAGGTTATAAACAGTGTTGAACCAATATACATTAGAATCCTAAAAATAAAACTAACAAGAAAGTGAATAGAACAAATTTTTCAACATGCAGATATGGGTACTATACACAATAGCTTAACAATGAATTGGATATATAAAATAAGAAAAAAGCCAAAATATTCTATCACAAGAAAAAGTTTTTTACTGTCTAGTATTTATGACTTTTTTTAAAATTATAGTACGATTATACTTAGATTTCATTTACTTTGCTTTAGTTTGCATTTCAAGACAACTATAGCAAACTATTTTCCCCTTGCGGATTACTATGTTTAGTAAACACAGAATATACACAGTGAATCCCAAATCTGAGTATACATCTTTCTTTTTAAAATAACATTAAAAAGTAAAAAAAAAAAAAAAAAAATTTTGAACATTTGTATAAAACTCATATGTACCTAAGTAATAAAATACATTTTAAGAAATAAACTAGAAGGGGAAACAAATATGAAACTATTTTAATAAATTAAATACATGATTCTTAAGCAGAAACTACAACATATTAAGTCGCAAAATTGAGTATACATCTGGCGTAATTTTAAATTAAAACATAAAAAAAAACAAAATTATAATTTAGTTGCACACCGTTTAGGAATTAATGCCGGCCTCAAGACAGCGTGGCATCGATTTAACAAAATTTTGGGTTGTTTCATTTGTGATTTTAGCCTATTGTTCTCTTAAAACATTTTTAAAATGGTCTTTAATCGTGATATGGTGCTTTTGGACAGATTTTTCCAACTCTGACCATTAATTTTTTATTACATTGAGATCAAGTGATTGTGGTGGAGTGTGCAACTGCGTTCTACAGTAATACGACAGCATTGTTGAACAATTTTTACTATATTCTTAGGACCATTATCAAATTGAAAAATGAATCTTGGTCCGAAACCCAAATTTTAAGCAATTTCTATTAAACTATTTTTCAGAATGTTCAAGCATTGAATTTTGACCATAGTCCCATCAATAAACATTAAATTTCCTACACCATTAGCGACGTACAGAGTACAGAGCCACTTTCATACTTGACAATAGGAATGGTGTTTTTAGAAAGTAATTCACTGTTAGGCTTCCGCCAAACATAGAATCACCCATCACTTCCAAAACCTATACATTTGCCCTCATCATTAAATATAACTTGATTCAGGAAGTCTGGAGACCTAGAAATATAATTGTCAGCAAATATGGAAGCCTTTTCTCCAGGTTTCGTTTAGATATGAAAGGTTTTCTTAAGCCACACGAACGTTACAGCCTGCTTTCCTGAATTCTCTCCTAATTGTCTTTGAAGAAACAGGTCTTTGTATAGTAGAAGAAGTGGTTGCAGGAATTTTTGGAACACTCATCTTTAGAGTTTTGGTCATATTTTGAAGGATACTTCCTCTAGGTTTTGTCATCCAAAATATCCTTTAGTGCACTTCCAGGAATATTTCTAACGTGTCCCAACTCATTATACTTTTGATGATTCTTTGAACACATACGTGACTTCGCTGAACTACTGTTGCAATTTTTCAAGAGATTTACCTCTTTCAGCCATTTTAATAACCAGCTCTCTAATTTGAACTACGGTTTCCGTTTTGGAACACATTTTGAAGATTAAAAATTAATATTTCTACAAGAAACTTATATATTATAATATAAATCCAATGTCAGTATTAAACGCAAAATCTTTAGTAAAATAGCGGTAGCTAATTTATCAGGTTGTGTTCAATTTTCTACAAAGTGTATAATTTTGGGACATCAATTCGTGTCAGAGAATGCAAATAATTTACATTAACTTCATGTTGATTTTTTGGATAAATATCTTATTTAAAGAATGATTTAACATTTCTATTAAAACCCTTTACATAAAACTTTTTACCATATGTTTGTTTTTTAATGTAAGGAATGAGAGGTATATTCTCAATTTTGGGAGCTACTTTATATACACCTTATTCTGTTTTAACACGATGGATACGCTTCCAAAGAATACGTGTTAAAAATCGGGGAAAAATACCTTGTATCTGAGGAAAAATAGAAGAATCATTCCAGTCTTAAGAAATTAGCAAAAATAATACAATATCTTTTTTCTTTTGTTTTAGGTGCATTATGTGATATTATGTAAGAACTACCGAAAAAATATTGCCATTGTAGTTAAAAAAAAGGTTTAAAACAGTAATCTACCATGAATTGCTTTTTTACGGAAAATTGATAAATATTTCTAACCCACCTGTCGTTAGACATGTGATAAAAATGTAGATAAGATTAAAAAAATAAACATTTAATCGTTCCCTCGCTTGCCACGCGTGTTCTCACCCTTCTTCGTTTTGAGGGAGAACAATTTGTTTAAATAGTTTTTCTGACTTGTTTTGATACGTTTGAGACGAGTCAGTGAAATCAAAACAATTGTCGAGGAAGTATTCACTTTGAGTGCCAAACTCAAAATGCAGACAATGCAGATAAAATTCCATATTGAGGTTACAAATTTGGAGAGGTCTCTCAAATGGAAATCGCTTTACATCCCTCGTCCCCAATGTGGCGATCACAAAACTAAAATTAAAGCTCAATTTTCTTTTTTCTTGGATTTAGTCCTATTTTGTAAATCGTAATAAATCGTGTAAAAAAGTTTGTGGAAATACAAAATAGGACAAATATATAGAGGGAGGACAAAATAATACGAACACCTGTGAAAAAGTATGACGTATTTCACATCCTCAGTGCAGCCGCGCCACCTGCAACAGAAGTCTGTCATCTAGTGTGAGTGAAGAGGAAGGTATCAGTCTCTCAACAGAAGTCACCTGCGTTGCATGCATGTATCGAACTGTGATAAGTTGAAATGTCAGACCTGTCAGAGTTCGATAGAAATGATTGTTGGAGCGCGTTTAAGTGGAGCATGGGTTACGGAAACAGCAAACCATTTGGGGTTTGCAAGGAGTACGGAATCAGCCGTTATGACAGCGTACACGAAAGAGAGTAAGACGACGTCTTCAAAGCACAATAGTGGACGAAAGTCAAAGCTTGCTGATTGGGATAGACGGGTCTTGAAGCACATAGTAGCCCGAAAGCATAAGCAATCGATATTCAAGATAACATTCGAAATGAACAGTCATCTCCAGGACCTCGTTTCAAAAAAACTGTCAAAAGGGAACTTCATGCGGTGAATATTTATGGCAGAGTGGCAATTCGTAAGCCCTAGGTGACAGAAACTAATGCTTTCAAGTGACTCCAATGGTGCAGAGATAACAAAGGCTGGTCCCCACAGCATTGACAACAGGTAATATGGTCAGATGAATCGTCCTTCACCCTATTTCAGACGACCGGACACGTTTATGTCTGGAGAATGCCCAGAGAAGAGTTTAATCCTGAATGCCTCTTGCCGACTGTGACGCATGGGGGGGGGCTACATTATGGTATGGGGTGAAATATCTTGGCGCGGTCTTAGACCAATTATTATTCTGCATGAGAGAATCAAATGCAATCACTGTCTAAGCATTCTAGGAGATCCTGTCCATCCTTATGTCCAGACTGTATTCCCTGAAGAGCGACCGCTTTTTCAAGACAACAATGGCCCTATCCACACTGCTAGGTGTGTTCAAGCATGGTTCGAAGATCATGACGATGAAGCTGAACATCTTGCCTGACCCCCTCAGTCTCTGGACTTAAATATTTTTGAATATTTATGGGAATATTTGGAGTCCAAGCTTCGTTCCCGATTTTCTCCTCCATCCAGCCTTTCGGAATTAGAGACCGTTCTGTAGGAGGAATGACTTAATATTCCTTTAAATATTGTTCATGACCTTTATGTATCTATCCCAAGTCTCATTAAATCTTTACTTCAGTCAAAGACTGTACAACCCCCTATTAATAAAGATTTTCCATCATTCCACAGGTGTTCGTATTATTTTGTCCTCCATCTGTACATATACCCTAACGAATCTTCAATTTTCAATCATCCTAGTCAAAAAACGACTGTATCTTTTCCCAATTATTTTTCATGTTGGCCAGATGTACATTGTTTGGTGCAGCATAATCAGACTTCGCTTTTGCGCGTACCATATAATTCTATTTTTACTCCTTCAATCTGTAAAGATCTCTCAACATTTGATACGTGGTAGCAGTAGCCTAGCAGTCATTATCGTGTACTCGCTGGTGGCTTCGTTTCCTTCGAGTCGTGGGTTCGAATCCTAATACCACTGAAGACCTGCTGTATAACGAAGATGATACGCATTAAATCTGTCGTGGCTTCTTGGCCTGTCGTTGACGTCGTTCTTTCAGCCTGTAATTTCTCAAATACATTGACTGTTTACAGATAACTATAACCATTTCTGTTTCCGCCTCGGGCCGATGGGTGGGAAGTGCAGTTTTGGTCACATATAAATGATTTAATATCAGTGAAGGATTGAATTACTATGGAGAAAGTGCTAAGGTGTTTTAATTGTTTGAGCCATTTGGTTGTTTTGTACGCGAAATTATGTTTAGTATTTGTGTCGGTAAATATGGTCTGCGCTCTGATTAAGGGATTTGCATGCTCTTTGATTGAGAGAAAAATGTTTCTTGATAGTTTAGTAATAAAACGATTAATATTTTCTATTTGAAGGTCGTTATGTATGATCGAATTTCTAACGTACCACATGGAGCGTTGGTCATTATTCGAAGAATTTTGTTCTGCAAGGAATAGATGTGTTTGAGTTGGGTCTGGGCTGCGGCCCCCCAAACAGGAAAGGTATACGTAATATCTGGGCATAAAATCTGCTTGAAGAGAAGAACTTTATTTTTGAGAGAAAGTGGAGAATGCCTGCCAATTAAAGAGATGCAAAGGTGAATATTATTCCAAAACTAGTCTTTTAAATATTTAATGTAAACTTGAAATGTCATCAGCGATGATCTAGTAATGGCACTTTCTCTCTTTTAATTGTATGTTGATCTCAACTTCATTGTTAAAAATTTACTTTTGCTATGAAAAGCACATAGAAGCTCGAGATAGAATTTTACTTCCGAAAGAGTTTTAATGAACTCCAATAGTTTTAACCATTTAAGCGCCCCCTTAGAAGCTTACTCCCTATCTGAAAGTTACAGGCATTATAACCTCGAGATACTCTAGATATATTTTCCCATCCCATGTCATTTATTGTCTTTGCTATACACCGATGACATATCCGCGGGATACACTGACGAACCTTTTCTCTATTTTTGACATTCCTACTCAATTAATTTTTACCTTTCCCCCATT
>BMAW01110331.1:4289-21865 GCA_019974015.1 Nephila pilipes | reverse complement strand
TGTGTTAAACTAAATAACAGATAACTAAAACTGTGTTAAACTAAATATCAGATAACTAAAGCTGTTTTGTCAGTTAAGCAAATCCATGGGTTTATTCAATTCATGGTATTGTTTAACTGACTTCTTGGACACGTCAAAAAGAAGAATGCGTCGAATTAAAATTAACTCCAGGGAAAAAGTAATGAAGAATATTTTGATGTTATAAACATAATAAAATTAAAATTACAATAAGCATAAAGAATGCTACGTTTGTAAGTACTGGGTAAATGTTTCAATTATAAGTGTAGTGTGGATGCAGGATGTAATCCACGTTATTCATACAAAGTTAATCATGTAAGCACATTTCTCATTATTAATTGTTCACATATTATTTTTGTATATGAACGTATTTTTTTTAAATAAAAAGGTAAATTGGTATACAAATATTTTGTGACTGTGTTATTCATAGTTTTCTCTGCACTAACTTTGGAAGCATTCCAAAGCCTTGACATCGAAATGACACGTGATTAGGCAAACTAGAACAATATAAAAAATATAATAAATTCAATTCGGAATAGTGATATATATTTGAAGCATAATTTAGAATAAGTGAATGGAAAGATGATAAGAGGAAGCTGATAGATGCTTGTATGTTAAATTTAGTCAATTGTTGTACTATATTGTTTGTAGTAAAATTGATTAGAAGTGCCTCTTAGTTAAAGTAATAGGAGTTGACTCTACTGTATTCAGCATCTGCTGAACGTGGTGCGATAGAGTTAGTAAGCTAAGACATCATTAGTTAATTATAAGATAGAATTATAGTAAGTTAAGAGAAATATAAAAGAGAACGACATTACTCGTTTTATGAAAATAATTAATAAACTGTAATGTGTTTTTCCTTACAGCTTTCAAATGGATTTGGAACCTTATTAACTATTTAATTGAACTTTATAATGTATGTCAAATTAAATAATGAAAGTTGGTCGCTTTTATTTTAATTTTAAAAGCAAATACCATTGCGTTTCCTTAAACACATTTAAGCTTATTTTAATTTGGTATAACGCAAATTCATTTTTCTTTATTGAAGACATGTCAGTAACCTTAAGTAAATGAAAATTAATTGAATTTATTAATTAATGTGACACTTTTAATGACAATTTTTTCAATGTCTACTCCATCTATCTTTATTAAATATGACTCATATAAAGATGTATGATAAATATTAAATATGCAATAATTCAAAGCCAATATTGTACTTACAAAAATTTGAACGCAATAAAATGTCTTGGAGATATGCTACAATTATCAAGCAAATGCTAACTTTCAAATGTGTTTTCTAGTATTTTATCTCATAAACGGAAACAAGTACAGCGCATTTTAAAGCACAAATACTAACACTAAACGTATAAGTACAATTATTAATCCAGACAGTATAAACACGAACTATCAATATTTTTTTCTGTTACATATACATATGTGGAAAATAAAAACAGAAAGATTATTTTTGTATATTTAATTATATATTATAATACTTCCTACTCATATATTTTAAAGATATCTATCATGTTACACACAAAAATATAAACTTAGTATAAATTGCATGAAATATATATTTCCTTTTTTAGAATAATGAATCGTCTGTTCCATTCACACACGAAACATGAGACATGTAATATACAAAACTATGATTATTCCTAGATACTGGGTAATATTTTATTCTTGGGAAAGTTCTTCTATTAATATCCTTGTTTTCTAAAAAGAAAACATTCGTTTCTGCAACTGAATATATAAATATATATCAGAATACGAGTAATCAACGAGCTTCTTTGTATCAAATTGTAACAAGAGCTCCCGTATTGGCTTCGGTACGGAATGAATTATGAGAATGAAGTTTCTAATCATGGAAAGAAAGTAACCAGCGGTGGTTTTATTCAGAATAGGATTCACACATAGGTTTTGAATACGTTTTCTTTTAAACAAAGAGAAAGTGTTAGGTTTTCATTAATAATTCGCATCTTTTTTTATTAGTTTAACGGTTAATATGTTGGCTTATTTTCGAATAAATATCTTTGAGTCATTTCTAACCTTTAATTTTAACCCTACTACTAATTACCTTGTTCTATAACATGTTCTCAGCTGATTTTTTTACATATTTTATTTAGCAATATTTACTTAACGTTGTGATCGTATTATGTTCTTTATTCCATCATTCAGAAGCTATAAGAAAATTGTATAATTTTGAATTAATCGTATCGTTAGTATATAATTTCAGTGATGACGTAGTTATTTAATAAAAGAATGATATAAGTTTTGAAAAAAAACACAGGCTAATATTCGGAAATATATGCTAAGCCCATTTTGAGTTTTGCTATTCTAATTCAACGCTAGCCATTTCAGATGAATACAAAATTTTGTAAAATATACAATATCTTTGGTTGGAAAAGAAAAAGACTATCTCCAACAAACATCCTTACGTGAGCGCATATTCCACGTCTGACATATTAATAAGAACAAATTTAATTCTATAAGAAAACTGTATATAAACGTTTACTTTCTTTACAAAACAGAAAACACTACTATGACTTCTTCAAATTTGATTTATGAATAGTAAAATAGGTAATCATATAACCTTTTTAATGTTGAAGTATCATGTAAAATTAGTTTATATGTTTTTTTTTATCCA
This sequence comes from Nephila pilipes, assembly GCA_019974015.1. NCBI lineage: Eukaryota > Metazoa > Arthropoda > Arachnida > Araneae > Nephilidae > Nephila > Nephila pilipes. The sequence goes on along the minus strand of BMAW01110331.1, from coordinate 19,203 downwards.
CATGTAACAAATTAAACTATTTTAAAAAAACATATGCACATTTAAGAGATGTTTTAATTTCTAATGACAACTCAAAGTTTTCTTTTCTCTTTAAGTAGCTAAAAATATTATTCTCTTAGTATTTTTTAAATATTTAGTAATAGTTTTCAATTTTTGTTCCATTAACTTTAAAGAATATCTTACGTAATAATGACGATAATAATGACGATACGTATATCTTACGTAATAATGACGATATAAAGAGAATACGTTAAAATCAAAAACAATTGTTTAAATATTATGCAATTGAGTATGTCGAAATTGGTGTTTCACAATTCAGCATCATCTGATAATTAAATATCATATTATTATAAGTTTTGCAATTAAATCAAGAATGAATAGTAACACACGAATGTCCTTTTATCTTTTATATGCAATTGCAATTAAAATCGAATTTCTTCATCCACAGTATTGCATGGCTTTAAACTAATTGAAATTAAACTTTTATTTCTGATGAGATTATATTGTTCTTATAATTCTAAGAATGCCTGAAAACAATACTAGTTTATTATTTTAATTAAATTTTATCGCTGTTAATTTTATTTTTACTATTGTTTCATTAATTTCATTGAGTTTCTTGGATGTAATAAGGATTAGAGATTTAATTTGTTGAGGTTAATAAATATTTTTTCTTATCAGTTAAGTGTAATACTGATCAAGACACTCTGGAAAACAAGTTACAAAAATACATTAAAGTGAAAACAAAAATGTTGTTTCACAATTCAGCACGAAATGATAAGTAAACCGCAGACGACTAAATCTCTTTTTAAAACATTACAGGAAATAACATCGAAATCCAAATTTTAATTTCTTAATTTTATTTTCATTTTTTTTTTATTTACGAAATTTATTACAATTAAATAAAATTTTTGAAATTAATGCCCGATAACTCTTTCTCTCTATGATTATTCGATAACAAAATTAGTTCTCTTATAGATTTTTATTTATCACAAACACAACAAATGTATTCCGTGTTTTATTTAAAGCAGAAAACTTAATAACTACTATTCAATAAAAGATAAAATTTAAAATATTTATTTGTATGTGTAAATAATATAGCAACTGGAAAAAAATATCAAAACTATTATATTCCTTATTATATTATCTTGAACAAAAACTGGTATTTTTGAATATGTAATGAAAGCTGTTATATTAAGCAAAATATCAAATGCGTCACTAGAATAATTATAAATAAAATGAAAAAAAAAATTCCAATTTTTTTTTAATTAGAAATGGAAAATACAACTCGAAAACAACGTCTGGGAGTGTAATTAACTTCAGCGCATGAGATGAATTAAACAATTTAAAAGAAAGTATTATAATTCGATAACATAAAACACTATATCTATAATGATGTATAAAAATTACAGGAATAAACATATTTAATTAAAGAGAAATTTTTCATTTTCTGTTCATTACTTTACTAATTATTATCAGATGATACTTACCAAAAAATACATAAAACAGCTTACGAATAAGTGATACTTAACAATATATTAATTTGTTATTGTATAATCTAATTCATTTCCTCTTATATGTAATCACTAGTACATACAAGAGGATAACATAAAGCTTAAATTTTTATTAAGATATAAACGAGATAGTTAGATAAATTTATTTTCGATACTTTCTGTTTCTTTAGCACATAATGAAGAAAATTACAGTTATTGACTTGGATTTGTTTCATTTCAGGAAACCACAGATTGAATTAAACTGCAGAAATATAACGTGTCAATAATTTTAAAAAAAGAGACATTGTGACTTAATTCTATTTACTATTTATTATACGTAAGACTTCAATACATAATCAAAACCCCGAGTTATACATTTCTTCAGCATTTAGTAAGACTTTAAAGTTCTTCATCGTAGATCTCTACCAATTGAACCCTATCTTCGCCAAATTCCCAAATATTTCTATCTGTGGCATCTTTTAGACAAAAAGTAGTTTGTAGCTGTAATCTATGCGTTATGTGCGTAGTGATGAATTAATATGCAGAGTAATTTTTACTCAAAAATCTAAGTTATTTCTAAATAATTTTGGAAATTTTACAATATTCCTTCCATCATTAAATTTTTAATCACACAATTAGTTGCTTTTAGTCAAAAGACTATTAGGTTCAACACTTCATTCGAGGTTGTGAAAGAAATAAGCGATTATGACCTAGCGAAAATTGTGGCCATAAATGTATTGATGGGGAAACCCTTCAGTACATTTATTCAAATTCAGAGTTTACGAATACCATAGTTCAGAGAATATCTTCGTTACAAATCAGAGTTTACGGAATTTACAGGCCTCCAAATAACAAACATTTGAACTTAGATATTCTGAGCATCACTAGGAACAGACTTTAATTCAAGGAAACTTCAATGCTACGCCTCCAAACAAGAGATACAAGAACCGAAATCATGTGTTACAACCAATGAAGGATTTTACTGACAGTAATGCGATGTTCTTCGTGTATGACCCTGAGGATCCTACTACTTTTATCTCCCTATTCTGGAAGTTCCGCAAATCTATATTTTACAATGGTAATTACGAATATATTAGACCAATGTATAATAACAATTACTGGAGACCCAGGAAGTGGATATAGAAGTAAAAAATTGATATTTGAGCTGAAGACAAAGCTGAACAGCGATATTACAAAGATAAAATGGAAATTCAAAAAAGCTAAATGGAAAAATTTACAGATGTTATGGAGAATATGGTCTAAGAGATAATTACTCATTTCCAAGAAAAGGCCGCCTTATCAGACGCCTTAAAAAATGCAAAACAAAGCATTCTAAAGGGACGAATGTTTAAATACAAACCCTAAGGGAACGAGAATCTAACGAAACAGAAAGCAACAAGAGGTAATGCAAGAAAAAAAGTCAGAAGAGGCAGTGAGAAAAATTGAAGAACAAAGCAGAGAAGACGTCGTCTGGTGGAGAAAGGAGTGTGCAATTATGAAACGTAAGATAAACTTAGCCAAGAATCAATCATGGAATGACTTTCTACAAATTATGGACTACAGAAGAAATGGGCCACAGGCCTATCGTCTAATGGACACTTTAAATGATAAAAAAGAACAAAGGTCGAACCACGTCCAATGACAATCAAAAATAAGGAAATAACAGATTCAAAAACAATTGCTATACATCTTAATAAATACTACATAAATCATTAATCTATTTCCAACATAAAGGGAAAGAGATAGAGAAATATACAAAGGAAAAACATTTTACTGACGAAGAACGCACACAAGTTATTTGCCTACGATTTCTCTATGGAGTAAACATTAATGTTACAATGTTTGCAGACGACTTAATCATTTTGATGGATGCTGAGAATTCATATAATGGTCAGAATCAAAGAAAAAAAATAGAAGACAATAAGAATAGGGAACTGGGAGAACTTCAAACCTTAAAAAAGGAAATAACAGAGTCATCAACTACTCAAAGACAGTATACCAGTTCTTTTCATTAAAACACATTGCCTCCAAGTTCGATTTAAGAATAGAGAGACACAACCAATCTAAAAGTACAAGCTTCTAATATCTAAGGTTTGTTTTGAATAAAAAATTAAGTTTTAATGAACATGTACAGCATATTGAGAAAAAGGTAGAAAATGGACTACACTTTTTGAGTAGATTACCTGGTGCAAAATGGGGATATAATCAATACACACTTAATATAACATATAATAATTACATATATAAAATCCATTCTGATATATAGAAGTGAAGTCATGCTTAGTGCAGCACAAATTAAAATAAAAATTTTGGAACGATTACAGAACAGAGCTTTTCTAAATAATGACAAGTGCTGTGAAAACAACCCATATTGCATCAATGCAACTATATACTTTGAACCTGCCATTTTTTGAGGAAATAAAGAAACAGGCAGTTAGTACATATATTAGATTAAAGTCCTCACAAAAAGCGAAATAAATAAAGGAAAGTTATGAAGAATGTTTAAAAACGCAAATTTTCCTATTGTAAAATGTCGGTTAATACTAAAAAATATTGATATAGACGACTCTATAGTTTGTTCTAAAAACCTAGTAAGTCTACAGGAGTACATAGCTATAGATCATTACTTAACTCTGGTTGGTCTAACAAAGAAAGATAATTACAATGCAATCCTAAGAGCTGCTGCAATCTTTCAGATAGAAAAAACATTATCCATAACCCAACTGGAAAAGAATATTTAAAGATGTGTCCCAAGTGAAACCAACGGAGCAGGTGTCTACAGTAAATTGGTCACTTTGTATGCACCTGCGGGAAATGTTATGACTAATTTCGACGCGGAAGTACTTGCAATACATTTGGCAATGAAAAACTTGACATTAAGTATAAATAATGACTGTTTTTATAGGGTGGTTATTTTTGTCAACTCGAGTGCAGCTATTCAGGCAATCTCGAATAACCACCATTCTGAAATGAGAATAATAACGCAAATTAAGAAATATATAAACATATTAAGAGATAAAAATTTTCAAAATGTATTTCAATGGATACCTTCCCTAGAGGGTATCTTTGGAAATGAGGAGGTATACCGACTGGTAAAAAAAGGAAACCAGGAAATAAGCGACCAAAATCTAAATTCCCCAGATTCCTTAAAAAATTGTGTCCAGATAAATATTGAAAACTCCTGCCGAGACAATTTAAATGGTGTATGTAAAGATAAAAAAGGGCAACACATCCCAATCACCTACGAAACCTACAACTTATGACCAAAAAAAAAAGAAGAAGTTGCCGATTTTCCTTTAACGAAAGGCCACGATTGTCGAAGAGCACCTAAATAAGATAGATGATACCAACATATATCCAATTTGTAAAGCAGAAACAATGAACTCCGACTATCTCCTGGATTGTACGGGATTAGTCAGAGTCGCACAGGAACAAGGAAATCACCTTAGACTGTATTGGGAGGCTAGATACCTATATTGATATCTATATCAGTATACCTGCTAGATATCTATATTGATATCTAGATATCTATATCATATTGACAGATTGAGGATGCCTACCTTCTCTTCGCCCCTCGGTCTTTGGGACTGTTTTGTTACTTTTTTACTGTTCTGTCATTGTTTTTTGATGTTCGAGATCTCTGTATGGATTACATTTCCAATAAAGCTATAATAAGCGAAAAAGTATTAGGTTCAATGACGAAGTGTATAGACTTGATAGTTTACTGATGATAAAAATAAAAAGATTATCATAATTCCTTTTTTTGACTAACATATTGTACAACTATTGTGGGGCCACGGATTAGAGGCTGGATATTGCACGTATGCATACGACTAAATAGGTTTTACGTGACCAAACTGTAGCGCTTATTAAACCTTCCGCTATAGAGCTTATTATTTTTCTACCTTGCGAATGAATGTTTTAGTTCTCTATATAATAATCATGCTATTGTTTGCTACTTTGAACCATACTTAGAAACAATTATTATAAAAAATATATTTGCATCTCCCTTATTTTTGTGAAAAGCTGGCCATTTTTGGAAATGTTGCGTCAAGAGCAAATAAAGGGTGTTGCAACTTCAAGAAATAGTTCTTCAGATATTATTTGATTATTTTAAATAATACTTGTTAAAGTTAAATGTAACTCAATGGCTAAAATTTTATATATTTTATTTAAGATTTGCGAATTCAAATTGGAGTAGGTTCAACTTTATTTTTCAGTTTTCATAAGTTTAATTACTTTTGTCTTCAAACTATACAGCTTTCCCCATGATAAATATAAATATACAAATGCTATTTTCAAGAGCAATTAGCCTAGAGACAAAATTAAGAAATTAAATGTGGCGTTAGCTTTTAGATTTAATTCTTTGAAGAAAATTGAATTTAGAAGAAAATGGAATTTTTTTATTGACCATCAATACAGATACATTAATACATATTCAAGTACTAACAAAGAAAGAGAAATATATAAGAGCAAGATAATGAGAAGGAAGAATTTAAATATGTGTCAATTACACTAATTTATTCCATTATTTATTAAAACTTTTTTCTCAGTGTTAAGACTCTAAAAATTACTAAAACCAATTTATTTATATTTTGCGTGAGTGATTTTAGTTATGAAAATTAATTAATCCTTTTGTAACAATTTTTGGGAAGTCTTCCAAGAATTAATAAAAATTTAAAAACTGTGTCAGATTTCATATTGACAGATATTTTCACTATTAATAGTATGGACATCTTTTAACACTAAATTGTCGATGAATAATTAATTGTTTGATTTACCCTTAACTGTCGAAATTCCAAACCACTCTATTTAACGAAGTTTTATTGCAATCAGTCGACCCAAAAACTATCAAATTCAAAGAAAGGGAACACTCTTTTTCAAAGAAAAACCAGCTCTGTAAAAAAAAATTTTATTGCATAAAAATAACAAACATTAATTAGTTTTAGAATTGTGTATCACTTACTACATATTGAAACAATAAATGTAAGTTATATTGGATTCAATACAAGAATATGTCATTTTATTATACAATATAAATTTGTAATTAACATATATTTTGTAATACTTATGCAAAAATACAAAATTTATCTTAAGTTGCTTAATGTTACTGATAAGCAAAAAAGAGAATAATTTATGATTCATTTAAATAATCCTTATTTTTAAAAAAAATTTAAAGCAATTGAATCAATAATTATCATAGAGATATACAGGGGTTGGACAAAAATATGGAAACACCTTTTAAAAAACATGTTTCTTTGCTTAATATGGTGTAGGAAACCCGTTGGCATCCAAAACAGCTTGCAGTCTTCTCGGAATGGATAAATACAGTTCCTGTATGTGTGCCAAGGGAATATTATACCATTCTTCCTGCAAAACGGTGGCAAGTTCAGATAACGATGTTGGCGGTGGATAACGAGAACGCACTTTCCGTTCCAATGTAGACCACAAAGGTTCGATAATATTCAGGTCTGGTGACTGTGGTGGCCAGGGGAGATGGGACAAATCCTCCTCGTGCTCAGAAAACCAGTCCTGGACAATGTGAGCTGTGTGAACAGGGGCTTTGTCGTCTTGGAAGACACCATCACCATCGGGGAACAAAGTTTGTACCATGGGATGAACTTGATCTGCCAAAATGTTCACATAAGTCTTGGCAGTCATGTGCCCTGACACAGTTATCATGGGGCCAGCAGAGAACCACGATATGGCTGCCCAAACCATAACAGAACCCCCGCCATGTTTCACTCTTGGCAACAAGCAGTCTGTATTATAGGCTTGAGATGGCGTTCTCCAGACGTAAACTCGGCCAGAAGTGGGAAACAATGTGAAAGAAGACTCGTCAGACCATATTACACGCTTCCACTGCCCTATAGTCCAGGCTTTATGACTTAAACACCACCTTTTCCTGTTACGGGCATTAGCATCACTGATGAGTGGCTTCTCAATTGCAGCACGGCCAGAAATTCCCTGTTTATGAAGCTCCCTTCTAATTGTTTTGGTACTCACAGGGTTCTGTAACACAACATTCATTTCAGCAGTAACTTTTGCAACTGTGGTCTTCTTATTTTTCGTCACAATTGCCCTTAATGATCGTCTGTCACGATCACTCAGCACACACTTTCGTCCACGCTGTGATTTAGCAGATGATGTTTTTCCGCTTTTCAAATATGCGGAATAAATCTTCGATACAGTACCTCTTGAAACACTAAACACCTCGGCTACCTTGCTTACGGAAGCACCTACCATACGTGCTCCAACAATTTGCCCACGTTCGAAGTCTGTTAACTCTGACATAATGCAATGACAACCTCACATAACAGTACTCCGACAACAACTGAACTGTTTAGCACATTTACGAAGTTGTATAGGTGGCGTTAGTAGTCAAAAACGCCAGCGCCACCTACATATTTCATTAAAATCAATCTTTCTTTTCAAACATGCATTTTACAAGGTGTTTCCATATTTTTGTCCACCCCCTGTATGTGTTATTAAGAATTTATATATATGGAAGAAAAATCAAACTTGTATGCATAAGTAATTGTATATAAGCAATTAATAATTAAGGTACATCTTGCATTACACCTACTTTATTTATAACTTTATAAAATTTTGTAGAATATTGATAAACTTAATATTCTATACATTAAAATGAGTTATAATCTCAAAATTGAAATTTAATTAAGTTTTATAAAAAGCTAAATTTCATGATTCAGTTTTCCTTTAATTCTTACAAAAATACTGAGCACTACTTATTATTCGTAATATTTTACGAAAACGTAAAGCTCACTGTATAAAAAATATCTTCCTTTTATAATTGGGAAACAAGCAACATGGTAAATGAAGTGGAATTTGAGGAGTGTACCATATGATTGCGAAATCTCATTTTGAGAAAAACTAAATACATATAATCTTATCTATGACGTGGCATATTGCATGTTTGTTCACAAGTCTTAAATTCAATTTTAGAACCCTATATTCATCAAATTTTCATAAATAATATATATATATATTTATATAATCAATGAAGGAGCCTATATTTCTCAGAGTAAGAAAATTGCAACAGTAAGGCTTTTATCATCTGATTTATGTCAAAGAGAATTTGTATATTAGAAATAAATAATAAATTCTGCAACATCTCGAAATACAAAATAATAAAAATGCCAGAATGGCATATGGTTCATAAACTTCTTACATCCTCAATAATATATGAGGATTTCCCCATTTTTAAAAGCGTGTTTTGTTATCAGATTATGCAGAGCAGTAAAATATCGCGACCCTTAGAGTGGACATAAAAATAAATTCTAGTAACTGAGTTCTTGTGTATATGGGATTTTAAAGAAAATATTTTTGAAAGATGGTGAATGTATCTGGGAGGACAATGACAAATAAAATGAGGTGGGGTGTTGAGATATGCAGCATTAGAATGAACGAATTAGAAATGAAGTACTCGCTGTTAACTCAGATTTTAAAAACTTTCTTCTTATAACAAAACAGAGTCACTGTTTTTCGGTATTTGTATTATCTTAATTCTGTTGTACAGTTTCGTAAAGAATTAGAAAAAAGATTGAAAGACTAAACAAAAAAGGGAGTTATAGTTTTATATTTAAATAAAAATAATTCTCCTGTGCCCAGCGTATCACAATAGATACGCTCCGGAATGCCTTCTGCAGAACAACGTATCAATAGTGATACGCTTAAAGAGAACGTTTTAATTGATTTTTTTAATATTACTAGATGGTGTTACTTTACCGCGAAATCTATGTAGATATTTTATTTGGAATGTTGACCTTGGTTATACGGGCTTGGATTTCACTTCTGGCTATCAGGAGGGGTGAGGAGGGGGTTATTGTTAAAACCACATATTACAGCTCGACTCTTTAAATGTAATGACATGATTTAAAGAATGCACATGATTTCTGCTTGCTTTTTTCTTTCTTCCTTGCTTCTTAGAAGTTCAAAAGATAATTTATGGCCCTTTGTGGGGGTTAGGGCTTTTGGTAGCAGATGTTATCAGCTGTTCGTTTCATTCTGTCGTTTTTTATTTGTAGCGACAGTCATGACGAAAAGAAAGTATTTATCTGATACTGATATTTGCGAAATAATGAATGAATCTGACAGTAATGTTAGCGAAAATAATCCAAATCTGTACATAGACATTAAAGTAAAAAAAAAGGACTAAGATGTGCCTTCTCCAAATCGTGACGTCAGAATGATAGTATAAAACATATGATGTTGGACTATGCATTGATTTTTATAAATATACCATACAAATAAGATTTATCTTTCATATCTATATTCCATATATGTAAATATATTTTGCATTTTCTTAAAAGTATGATTTTTTATGTAATTTTATATATAAAACATTCAATTTTCGATTAAATCCTTTTTTCTTTTGTATATATTAAGTATAATGCATTTTAAATAAGATATGTAAATACCAATATATTTTAATGAATAGCTGATTTTAGAGGAATTTTTTTCACGAATTAGGCTTAGTATCTAAAATCTTCTGGGCACAGAGTGACACTCAGCGGTAAGAAGCTGCGGCCCCAGAGAAGCACTTCTTTTTTCTCCCTCCGGTAGCGAAAGGGTGAAATATTTTACATAGCATTTTTTGTTAATTTGATTTATAAGGTCTACCGGAATATTCTGTTTGTTTGCAAAGTGCAAGAAAAGAGCATATTTTTTACACTTTACAATATATATTGAGCAACATATTTTCCTTTGTTACTTATGAACTCATGTCAGCGTGATAATAATTTGAAGTCACCATTTCTGAAAAATGTCTTGTCTTTTAAAGAAGAACTCAAGTAATGCTTGGTTTACATCTGCTTCAATTTTGAAATTTATCATTCAATAGATCAAAATCAATGGGCTTTAGGTCTGTGTAGTGTGGGGGAGGTAACAAAATTTTTAGGTCTATGTCTGCAATTTTCTGACGAGTCATCAAAGCAGCATATGGATTGGAATCATTTGTTACAAAATGACATGTATCCTTGGGAACATCACCGGTGTCTTTTCTTTGAGTTCTATGTTTAAATGATACGTTTAATAAGAGTTCGGCATTGGGTGGTTTTCTCCGAAACACCCGAAGACGTTTTTCTACCCGTGGAGGAGATATAGTTGGTCGCCTTGTGTGTCGGCTGCTATTTCAAACTCTTGACCAGTAGGTTTGAAAAAAGAAGCTCACCAGCCACTTATACTGCGGCTTTTCTAACCAGGCTGAAAAATGCGTCTCATTTTGGATAATTAATAAGGTATTTTAACTTCTGACGTTGTTGTAGATGAGAGTCGCTGCATTCTCCCCTTCCAGTATCATCGTGATGATACGAAAAAACATTGGTATTTGTAGAGAAGGTTGCTTTTTTTTTCAGTCATTCCTGCGCGTGATAAATATCCCTTCTGCTTTGAATTGAATTTTGTTTGGGACTGTTTCCATTTGAGTTACTGGCTACCTCGTATTAAGTGGCGGTACTCGTCGACATTTGCGCCAGAACAGGAATATCTCTAGTCATGATTTATGCGTGTTTGTCTATGTTAGACATACAGAGGCAAGTGTTTTGCGTCGAAGGCAAATGCAATCACGTGTTATAGGTTGTGCTGCCATGTAATATTCGTCATAAGTTACAACTTCGGGGTAGAATGGTTTTCTCCGAAATATCGGTGTATGTGCTTCTACCCATGGAGGGGAGAGAGTTGGTGATATTGTGCTTCGGTGGCTTTTCCGAATCCTTGACAGTGGATCCTAAAAAAGAAGTTGAACACCTTTACCAACCAGGTTGAAACAGACGTCACATTCTTGTTGGTTCATTGGGGATTTAAACTTCTGGCGTTGTTGTAGAAGAGAGTAGGTCCAAGAGTATCTCTCCCAATTGAGCTTTTTGTTCGATTTCAAATTTCGTTATGTATTGGTCTAAAAGCGTTCCACCATGTACGCTGTATTCATGCTCAAGCACGGCTTAAAAGAGAATAAGGTAGGCTTTGAGCACTCATAATAGGCTCATTTCCTTACAATACTCTATTTGGTCATCTACTTTTGATCACCAGCTATCATCAGCTTCAATAAGGGTGCAGTTTCGATCTGTGCTAGCAGAAATGCATATACATATGCATTTACCAGTTTGAGATTCTTTTAAAAGATTATTAATAGTTTTTAGAATTACTATCAGATATTCTGTTACTAATCAAAAAATTTCGTTATTTATTGTAACTGCATGTGGAATTGTTAAAAACTATATTTTAGGACATGAAATGTAATTCTTAATATATATATATATATATATTCGTGTGCGGATGCGCAATGTTTTCCAGTAAAACTTCCTTTTAAATTCAATATTTTAACATATTTTTTTTTATTCTTTCTATGCAGCTAGAACAGTATCCCTTTAATTTTATCCTTATCTGGCTTCCAAATTTTTCACATTTTCGAAGCCTAAATTAGTAAATCCCCAGTTGCTTTTAAATTATTAGTTTAAAATTTTTCGAACTCAATGTGCATTCTGAATCAAGATTGCCAGGACCGATGGAAGCACGTGCTTCCTTATTTCTCCCTTACATGATGTTGAATAATACTTGAGCTCCTCACACAGTCCATGTTAGGTGTTCATATTACGTAACTACTTAACCTACTTCGAAATCTCTGATTACCTATATTCGAGGTATCAGAGTTCAGGTAATCAGAGATTACTTCTGTTGCTTCTGTTAATATATGTTATTTCATACTCACGTCCAGAGCGGTCAAGATGTGTGAACGGAGCTCTCTCATTCTTTCTATTATATTCTCAATAGCTTAAAATAATTATTTGGGGGTAATAAAAACTTTTTTTCTATTGAAACGCCTTCCTATTTGCCTCTGATTACTGTACACCAGGTATAAAAATTACATATATGTGTCTGTTTTAACAGATAAGAACGGCAATTAATCGACTTTTCTTTTAAATGCTTAATGTTGCTAAAAATCTTCAGTTTGATGTTATTATCATTTTAAAAAGTAATGACGTTTGTTAGAAATCTAGTTTCAATACGTAATTTTTTTTTCAATCTCAATTTAAACGAAAAAATAAAGGTTTCTATATATTTTCGCAATAATGTTATTATTATCATTTTAATAATTTATGATGTATATTACATGCCCTGTTATATTTAGCATCTACTGTCCTTATATTCAGGTGATTAAAATAAAGTTTTATACAACTACTATACGCAAAATTTTGTAATATAGTTTCCTTCATATTTATTCCGATTTTCTAATTTGGATAATAATTTATATATTTAGGCCAAGAAAATTTGCCAAAAGCTATAGACTACTTTGCCGTTTTAAGAACGTAACCCAAGGGTCACCAACGAGGGCGTAATTGTTTTATTATCACTTGTAAAATACCTCCAGGAGTGTGAGCGCATTTTACTAAATTGTATGTAATTACTCAACTGTAAAATTGCGGAACAGGATAAGTAGAAAATAGAAAACATTGCACTGAAATGAAAACATATAGCATAACAGAACACTTTTCCAAAATGTGAGCTGTGCTGTGTCGAGACCTGATGGTGAAAGTCAACAAATTACTGAATCCGCATGAAAAATTCCGACATTTGTTTGGTGCCCTATAAAAGAATTTACCGAATTGTCGAATTCCATATTAATGAGAGATTATTATGTCGGAGAGTCTTTAAAACCATGTATTTTCATTTTAGTTAAAAAGCTTACTGTTATTCTGGTTGCAGAAAAACTTACGTATTAAACACAATATTTTAAATCAAGACTATTTATAACCTAGCTGTACAAATTTTATGTTCACATATCTATCTTAAAGTACTTAAATGCTGCATATATATTTATAAGATATCACCTGACCATTCCTTAACAGTATTTTATGCTAATAATGCAAATCCTTTATTTTATAAGCATATATTATATTACATAATTAACTCTATAATAACTACATAATATCATACAATTCCCATCGGAAATATTCTTTATATCTCAAACTTATGTATTACAACATATTATTAATTCTCTATTAACCGAAATGTATCATATCATTTATTGCTTTGAAATTGAAATTTACTATTGTCAAATCCAGCGCTATGTAGTTTAATATATATCATTATATTATATAATTTATACTGCATTAATTATAATGTATCATGCAATTCATATGTATAACATTTAATTACTTTTTATCCAATCCAAAATTAATAAAATTTAATGTTAGTAATCTATGTATGTATTAAATTATTTATTTAATCCTATATAATTCAGAATTTGTCACATATTTCATAAATTTAACTAAAAAATATTTTTATTAGATCCAACAATATTAATATTTAAAACTCACGATTCTCTTCTATATATGTTGACATGTCTCAAATTAACTTCAGATTGATTATGAAAGTAAGTAATTTAGGATCATTGCTACACCCCTACGCATTTCACATGAGTATCATATTCAAATTCCTGATTAAGATATCGGATGCTTTGAGTATACTTAATTATTATAATTGGATGAAGGTATTACTATTCCTATGGGAAGAAAGTTGAGCTACGCATATAATGAAACACATTATGTTTTGAACCTATTGTATGATGTTCCTATCACAAAAGTATTATATTTAAGTAAATAATGAAACTTGTTCAGAAATAACAACTTAAATTGTTATAATATTTGATGGACAATAAATATTCAAATATTCAAATTCAACTTATTGTATGAATTATAAAATAAAACATTTTACTCTTCTTATGCTATTTTTTTTCTTTGTGTTATTCTTTGGTCAAATTAAATAATTTTCGTTTTAAACAGATAACTTTGGTTACGAGTAAAATGTTCCGCTTAACAGAAAATTTTTTATGTAAAAATTTTATGAAAGCAAAATTACGAAATAACATTTTAAGAAAATATGTTAAAAATTATCTAAATTAAAAGCTTATTTTAAAGCATATTTATATTTTATAATATTTTAGATATTTATTTGCTAACTGTATGTTTTCTTTTGATTATTCTTTAGTCAAATGTAATTATTTTCGTATTAAAATCTGATGATTTTGGTTACAAGTAAAATAGTTTCCATTCAAGAGAAATATCTTTGGAATGAAAATCACGAAATTTAAATTTAGAAAAGGGGCAAGAATATACTAAAAATGTCTAAAATGCAAAATTATTTCAGATCATATTTGTTATTGTTAGTTTTGTAATATTTCAGATATTCATGTGCTTTTCGTATCAAATTATTATTATTATTTTAAAAAATAATATACATTACTGCTTATTAAAATGAAAATTGATGACAGTGAGCTCCTTCATCACTTTGGTCCGTAAAATTTATATTTAAATAAAATTGTTATAACAATACTGTTACCCTGAGCTTAGTAGGCTAAATTAAATTTACGGAAATCTTTGAATAAAATTCTTCCTATTTAAAAC
>BMAW01110322.1:24950-37468 GCA_019974015.1 Nephila pilipes | reverse complement strand
AGTACTTATAGGAGCTGATCTTTTTGGAAAGAATTTAATCGGTCAGCGTAGGGTCTTACCATGCGGATTAGTAGCCATTGAAACTTTGCTTGGGTGGACTTTGTTAGGGAAAGTTCCTGATAGTAAAGTTACTACAAGTAATGCCATATTAGTGACATCACTTTTCGCTAAAGAGTTTGACATTTCGGACTTCTGGAAACTGGATTCTATTGGAATCAAGGATCCTATTGAAAAGCTGTCTAAAAAAGAGCAAGAGGATTTGACTACTGAAAATTTTCTTCGAACTGTTAGGTACAATGAAGATAATCGCCATGAAGTTCATTTGCCTTGGTTAGATAACTGTGTGCCTTTACCTGATAATTTTGAGCAAGCTAAAAGAAGTTAGACACCACAACCAAGAAGTTATTTCAGGAAAATTTGTACGATAGTTGTGAGGGCATATTTTTCGAATGGCTGCGTGAAGGAGTTATCGAAGAAGTACCAATTGAAGATAAAGATTTGCCTGCTAATTATCTACCTCACATACCTGTTATCAAAGTTAGTAAGACAACTCCTATTCGCCCGTTTTTGATGCATGTGCTCGAATCAAAGGACATCTATCACTAAAAGATTCCTTACATAGTGGTCCAAACTTGATTGGGCTCATTCCTGATATTTTGCTGCGTTTTCGAGAAAAGAAGATTGGTGTAATCGCAGACATAAAGAAAGCCTTTTTGCAAATTAACCTCTGTAGAGAAGACAGAGACTTCTTGAGATTTCTATGGTGGACAAATAAGGCCTGAAACGACTACAGGTTTTTTCGCATACCAGAGTAGTTTTTGGCGTTCGCAGCAGTCCTTTTCTACTAGGAGCTGTATTGAAGTATCATCTTGAACGAAATACTGACGTTGATCCTTTTGTAACTAGTTGTCTTTTGAAGAGTTTTTATGTGGACAATCTTGTAACCAGCTTCCACAGTGAATTAGATTTGCAGCGAGTGATAAGTGTTTCTAATGAGTTATTAAAAAAAGGTGGTTTCATTCTGAGGGATTGGGAATCTTCACTAACAGAGGATGGAATATCCTTCAAAACAGATCTGTTAGGCCTTCAATGGAATAAAATTGAAGACTATTTTTCGCTAAATATCAGCTGGTTGAAAGAAGTAAATGTCGACAACATTACTAAACGTACAATATTATCGGTTACTCACAAAGTGTTTGATCCATTTGGATTTGTATCTCCTGTAATGCTTTGTCCCAAAATTATGCTACAAAAAAAACCTGGAAATTATCGTTGGAATGAAACGAAGAAATCCCTGGATCCCTTCGATAAGAATTTTTACAATGGTTTAGGGAACTAAAAGTATTGGAAAATGTTACCGTTCCTCGCTGGATCAACGTTAATCCAGAAAATATGAAGAACTTCTCCATTCATACCTTTTGTGACGCAAGTAGAGATGCATATGCCGCCGTTATGCATCTTGTACAAGAGGGAGAATGCGGAAAGTTGCATTTTTTAGCCTCGAGATCACGAATATTTCCTCTGAAAGTTGCTACAATCCCATTAGAGCTTCATGCTGCATTGGTGGGAGCAAGATTAACGAAATCTACCATGCAATGAATATGAGTTTGATGAAGATGAGATACTAAAAAAGAAAAGGAAAAGCTCAATATTAGCTTCGGTGTCTGTAAATCAAGATTCATCTGCAGGCTGGTTTTATCAGCGCTTTTCAAAATATGAGAGCACTGTAAAGTTAGTGGGATGGATTTTGAGATTTGTAAAGAGCTGCAGATGCGATGTTCAGCTAAGGAAAAAGGGAAGTTTGGATGCTGAAGAATACAGGGCAGCAGAGAAACAAATGATAAAATTGGTCCAGTCGGAATCTTTTGTGAACGAGCATGATGCAAAACTAAAAACTTTGAAAGCGTATAAGGATGCCGATGGAATAATACGGCTCAAGACGAAAATAATTTTCCGTCAGGATACAGAAGATTTTAGGGAACCAGCTGTTCTCCCGTCCAATCATAAAGTTGTCGAAAGACTAATATTTTCTCACCATATCAAAAATAATCATGCTGGAACTCAAATTTTGCTTAATATTTTTGAGAGAACATTTTTGGATTTTGAGTGGAAGAAAAACAGTGCGTTCTGTCATCTCAAAATGTGTCGTTTGCAAAAGATTTAATTCTAAATGTTGTGATGTATCTGCTCCTTTGTCTGAAGATCGAATACGACAGGCAAACGTGTTCGATATCTGTGGAATTGACCTGGCAGGACCTTTATTTTTAAAAGATGGAAAGAAGGCGTGGGTATGCATTTTTACATGCGCCGTGTATAGAGCTGTCCACTTAGAGCTTGTTTCATCCCTATCGACCGAAAGCTTTTTGCTAGCTCTACGGCGATTTATAGCTCGGAGAGGCCGATGTGAAACCATGTACTGTGATAATGGCACTAATTTTGTCGGAGCTTCCAATTTGCTTAGAGGTTTAGATTGGGGCCGCATTTGTAGCGACAATGCTCTTCGTCCAATTAAGTGGAAATTTAATCCCCCTTCTTCATCATGGTGGGGTGGATGGTGGGAGAGACTAATTGGTATTCTTAAGTCTTTCGAGAACAATGCTTGGAAGAGCAAGTTTGGCATTCGAGGAGTTGACAACAGTTATTTGTGATTGTGAATCTGTAATCAACTCACGCCCTTTGACTTACATCGACGAATGTGACTCAGAATTTGTTCCACTTACCCCTGCGATATTTCTTCAGGATATCAAAAACTCTGGTGTTCCAGACGGTGATGCGGCAGATCATAAAAGTCTCAACCATCGTGTCAAATACAGGTTAGCTTTGCAGAAGGACATTCGAAAGAGGTTCAGGTCCGAATATCTTGGATCTTTGATAAGGAGGCCGGAAAAGACTAGAACTTCGATGATAGCTCCCGGGGACATTGTTCTCATAAAAAGTGACAATGCCAATCGAATCGACTGGCCACTGGGGAAAGTGACAGAAATTCTGCCAGGGAAAGACGGTGTGTGTCGACTCATTAAACTTAGAACATCTCGCGGAGAAATTTTGCGTCCAATTCAGCGCGTCTTCCCTTTAGAGATCTCTTCTAATGATTCGTCTTTTCCACCTGACAAAAATGCATTATCTACAAAAATCGCCTCTATGAATAATGCTATTCCTAAGTGTTCTGACGACAACTCCATCGACTACGCAGTTGTTCAAAACAAGACAAGACTAGGACGGACTGTTAAAATTCCCGAAAGGCTGGATCTCTAATATAGTTGTTGAGCTGTGGGACTTCCACATCTCAAGGTGGGAGGATGTGAGATCCACTTTATAAATTTCAGTTTATTATGTTAAAAGCAAAATAATTATTTAAATTTATTATTTTGTTTACGTGAATTTATTTATCATTGTTTAATTTTTTGTCACCGTGAACTGAACGATATTGAAAAAGTATATTATTTTGTACGCTGTGGCAACAAGGAAGTGCTCGTTCTGCTTTGTTTAATTAACAGTATTCCATGGAAAAAAATTGTCATATAACTAGGTGAGTCTTGGCATGTTAATTTGTGAAATAAATAAGATTTGGCAGTATTAATAGTTTGGAGTATTAATTTTCAATTCAAGAAACTTTTTTTTTATTTTTACGACACCATCAGAGACTGGACTGGTATTGTTAGCCAAGGACAGAGCCTTTCTCAATTCCCACATGTCATGATAACTATTATGATAATTATTATATGATAACTATTATGATAATTATTATATGATAACTATTATGATAATTATTATGATAATTATTATAATGATAACTATTATAGAGATCATTAAGAACCTCTAAATGCAGCGACGGTAGCAGTTTTGGTGAACAAATGGCTAGATCTAGGGAATGAAAAGTTATTGTGGGAGCATGGAAATACGTCTTCTCGTCGGTATTCAGCAGACAGAGACTTTGATCAGAGATCAATCGCTCGATCTGCCGACCGCGAGAATTTGTACCATCATACCCCCACTGAGGACTGTGTCCATTAAAGTCACAAAGCAGAAGGAAGGGAGCTGGTAACTCATCGACTAGTAGGTCTAAATCCGCTTGTGACACAACCTCGTTAGGTGGCAGGTAAATACAGCAGACTGTGATTAAAGTGCGAGTATGAATTCGCACAGCCACAGCCTGCTACGATGTGGTGAGTGTAACGACGTTATGAGGACAGTTCTGGGATGCCAGAATGCAAACACCTCCCGAAGAAGGTGATGCGACATCAACATCCCGTCGTACACAATGATATTCACGGACTCGGGTTGTCATATTACTCTTCAGAAAAGTTTCATGAAGAGCAACACAGACAGGTTGGAGCGTAGATATAATGGATTTGAGATCCTCTAGTCTGGGTCGTAAACCGCGGCAGTTCCAGGAAACAAAGGCCATTAAAAGTTCGCACTTGAAGTAGAGGATCCGGGTTCTAGGACCCCCACGGTATCATAGTCTTCCGGTGACGGGTGGAGATTCACCGTATCACCTTCAATAGAGTCTAAGACTCTAGTTTATCTGCGAGGAACGCTGTTCTTCGCAGCAGTTTTTAATTTTAGTCTCTGCAAGGCCTTGGACCTACCAAAGGCTTGGTCTGCTGCGCCTTAGCAGAGGGAGGGTTCTTTAATATATTAATTTTTTTGTTAGATGTCGAGGGAGATGGAGTAGGCTGTATCGTAGGCACTGGTTCTGGAAATTGTGTAGATTTAGACACTTCAGTTATCTGCGCAGCGGTAGAGTAACTTTTTCCCTGTACAGGGGTACGGGAAGCGACTATACGTCGAGCCTCAGAGTATGGTACATTTTGAAGCGTCTTGACAGTTGCAATTTCCTTCTCCTCTGCCCATTTAGGGCAAGAGCGAGAATGTGCAGGGTGGTTACCCTGACAATTGACGCACTTCTCTGCAGCGTTACAGGAAGCACTTTCGTGTCCTGTTGCTGTGCAGCGAGCGCACGTCAATTGTCCCCCGCATGCAATCTTAGAATGTCCAAATCGCTGACAATTAAAGCATCTTAGAGGGTTCGGAACGTATGGTCGGACGTGGAGTCTCAGATATGCGGCCTGAATAGTCTGTGGCAGGGTAGGAGTCGAAAAGGTCAAGATGAGGTGCTTAGTATTAAGCACCTTACCATCTCGCCTAATCGTTATCCTCCGAACACCACAAACTAATTGGTCCTTCAAATTTTCTAAGATCTCCTCTTCCGACACATTAGCCAAGTCCGCAGAAGAAACGACGCCACGTGAGAAATTGAGGTTGTTATGTGGTGAGGTGGAAACAGGGTATGGCCCTAATGCCTTCATGGCCAAAACAAGCTCTGCTTGTTTGGCAGTATTGACCTCAATCAGAAGATCTCCAGAACGCAGTTTTTTAATATCTTTCACAGTTCCTAGCATACCTTGTATCCCTTTTTGGATTAAAAAGGGCGATATGGTTGCAAAGGTATCCTGTTCTCTTTTTATTACAAAAAACCTTAAATGACTTGAATTAACATTTTTCGATGACACATTTGTTGCTACCTCCGTGGAGGTAGAAGGGTTTGATGGATCAAGGCCTCCATCAGGGCATAAAGAAGTTTTTGGATCCATGGGAATTTTAAGAGGTTCACTCCTGTACGCCTCCACCCACCATAGGAGTCCAACAAGGGGAGGCAGCCCGCCGGTCATCTGGCAATTGCCAGGCACGGCACTTACCCCAGAGGTGGCACTGGAGTATAGTATTACAGCTTCGGGGTGTGGATCCGTCGGTTCACCCGAGGCACCCCTAACTGCAATACTAACCCTAAAGCAACGTCGTTGGGGTTCGAGAAGAACCCCTCAGAAGCGATCACCAGCCAATTGGCAGGAGCGGGCTCACTCCTGCCTCCCGTCTACGGAGAAGCATGGGCCGAAGGGAACGCAACAGGATCCCCAGACTCCACTGTCTCCCGGCACGGGTCGAAGCACACGGCAAACATGCGGGCCAGGTCAAGATAGAAAACCTTGATCTAACGTTGAAGTTACAAAATAAATTTTTCATTATTAAGTTCCCAACTAAATAAATACCAAAGAAAAAACAAAAGGTAAAGAACAAAAAGTAACGAACACAAAATAACCGCAAAATCAACCCCAAACAGAAAGAAAAATAACTACACTGGAAATCTGCAAATAAATATTTAATCAAACATAAATTTTTTTTGTCTTTCTTTCTTTTCAGGTGTTTTTTTCCACTCGGGTATCTCGGGTACGTGGCCTCCCGTACTCACCCGAAGATGAGCCCCTGAGAGGAAGAAAGGGGGAAAAAGATGCCAATTTGACAAGAAGGAGGGTCGAAAATAAGGGAAGGATCGCTAGGGCATCCGCGGGGCGCGTCACCCGTGTTTACCAAAGACAGTAAACCCCATGGGAAAGGAATAGGTCACTCGGGTTCGTGAAGCCGGTGCTTACCTGAAGTAGGTAAGCCCCTGAGGCGAAACAAAGGAACAAGTAGCAACTCGCCAGCAAAATAATTCTGTTTAAACAGCTGCTGCTAGAGTGAGTGTAAATGCAGAAGAGCAAGAGGAAATGCTTCAAATTCGCCGTAAAGCTCGCGCTCAACGACTGGCTAGTGTTGCAGAATTTTATTATTCTATAAATACATTCAGCGACCAAATTTGTCAGATCTGTCACCAGCTATGCTACCCTAATCAGGTAGTAAAGTTTAATAACTCTACGCCAAAGGAATATCTGCCTGGAGAATTATATGATGAGAAAGAGTTACTCGTTTGTAATCGTTGCAATACACATTTAAGGAGCAAAAAGGATATCTGCCCTTCACAAGCATATTGGAATAATCTTCTTGCAGGAGAAATTCCAGATGAAATACTTGCTCTTACTCAACCTGAGCTCCGATTACTACAACGTATAATCCCTTATGTAAAGGTGATGGAAGTATGGAGGTAGATTTGGACAATATGGCTTCAAGGGTAATGCAATTCTCTTTGCGCTTGATATATTTCAAATGAGCGAAAAATTGCCTGATATGCTACCACGTTCAAGTGAAAATGCCGCTATAGTCATAGTCACCGAGACTTTAGATAATCTAAATCATTCTCGTGTCCATACCATTTCACGTGATCGTGTATATGCAGCACTTCGTTGGCTTGTCAAATACAATAGACTTTACAAGGATGTGGCCATCAACCATTTTGCTCGATTGGAATCAGAGGATATTATACTTGTTATTCCAGCGGAAAGTAACGAAGTTATCAATCCTGAAATTGAACAATATGACAACGATGAAGAAACTCGAAAATCAACTAAATATAAGAGAGTTAGTGATAATTCTCGCACAGTACATGCATCATGGAATCAGTCACATCCGACATTTAAAAATGCTGGTTATCAATGTTATGCCATTGTTGTTGCCAATATGATACGTGCAAGTATTTTGCCACCACCATTATGGAATAGAAGTATTCTGGATGAGAACATGTTGGCAGCTGATCGCCTCCATTCCACAATAAAATATCGAACAAATCAACAACCAGGAGCATATGACATTCTGCAGAGTGAATATCTGTTCATCAGAAATTTTGATGTAGTTCAACACAATAGGATGTTTGGACGAAATTTTCTATTGAACTTTTGATGAAAATAATTGGTACATTGCTGGATCCTTAAATGATGGTAACAATGACAATGAATTCAATTTCACATTACATCAGGCCCTTACAAATATGTTTAGCCAAGGGCAGAATAGTTGCATTTTCGTTTCTGGCTCCAAAACACTTGGAGTAATGCATCAAAATAGAAAATATTATTTTACTGACTCTCATGCATGCGGTGAGAGAGGAGCTCCTGCTAGAGGCTACAACGGAAAGGCTTGCATTATCGAATGTGATACTATTGAGGAATTGGTTCGCATACTTCGACGTGTCGTTGGATCATCAAGCACCGCATTTGCTATGTACTATATTAATGTAGTACCAATTGATGTTGAAAATGATGAATTGGAAGAACCAGAACCTATTGAAGACATTGTGGAGCACGAACCAGAATCAGAGATTAACTTGCCATTTGTCTCAATGCAGACTGCAGTGATGGCTCCAATTGACTACAACCAGTCTATTGTTGAGAATGAATTAGAGGTCAGTGAAAATGTTAACGAAATTGTTCGCAAAACAAAGGATAATATCGTTAATGTCAACCATGAGAAGCGGGCAGAAGAATATGCCTGGTATTATCTCTTCCCTTATGGCGTTCATGGATTAAATGAGGACCGACCAGTGAAAATAACAACTCTGGACTATTTTCAAAGTCGGATTGTAGGACAAGACACTCGCTTTCAACGAACCGATTACTTGTTCTATGCACTTCATATGATGGTATATGACCGCATTAGATCTACAATTAATACTTTTGGAAAGAAAATTAGAGGAAAAGAAGGAGCTATTGAGGACGTGCATCATCAGATGAGAAGTATTCGAGGATTAAGTGCATATTGGAGAACAGCTATGAATGAGCTTATCGCATTTATTAGATGTGTGGGTTCTCCAACCTGGTTTATCACTCATAGCTGCAATGATCTCGACTGGCTTGATATGAGAAAAGCATTGTTGATTGCAGGTAAGCAATCCAGCATCAATTTGTATAGATGAAGCTCAACAACTAATTGAAACGTATCCCGTTGTGCTTAGCAGACACTTTTCAAGAAGAGTCAATGCTTTTATGTTGCACATAAAGAGAAATCCCGGCTTCCTAGGCGGACAAGTTGTTGATCATTGGTGGAGAATAGAATTTCAGAATCGTGGAAGCCCACATCTCCATCTTTTGGTGTGGATAAGAAATGTACCATCTTTCGACACACCAGTGGGAATTGCTTTGATCGATAAAGTCGTTTCGTGCAGTTATCCTTCTGAAGAAGATCCTGAGATTTATAATCTTGTAAATAGAAATCAAATACATCGTCACACACATACGTTCTTTAAGAGAAAAGCACACCTGTGTCGCTTTGCATTCCCTCGTAAACCCAGCCGGGAAACAAAAATAATCGATGAAAACTCACCCGAATTTTTGCAAAATGGAGGAAGATTTTGCGAACTAAAAAGGGCAGCCCATGAAAAGGGGGTGAATAATTATTGTCCCGAAGTCTTAGAGTTTTGGGACGGTAATATGGATATTCAGCCATGTGGATCTAATGAAGCTCTTGCACACTATGTAACAAAGAACATAGCAAAAGTGGAACCAGTGGACCTTAATGACGGTGTCAAACAAGCCATTAATCACATTAGACAAGAGGAATCAGACATTCAGCGATAACTTTTCAAAATCTGCAAGCGGGTATTAAAAGAACGACAAGTTTCTGCGTGCGAGAGTGCATATCGTTTATGCCATCTTCCTCTTCGCTCTGGCTCAAGAAAATGTATATTCTTGAACGCACGATTGCCCGATCAACGCTATCATGTTGTCAAGTTCAAAGATGATTATGCGTTTGGCTATGGTGCAAACATTTTTGAGCGATAGGAGAAGCGACCAAAAGACGATAAACACAAAAATATGTGTCTATTGGAATTTGCAATGAATTATGAGCCCTATTACAGGAATCGGGCTTATGAACCAGACGAAGACAATGATGCGGATGTTGATACTGGTGTACCACCTAGAAGACAACGAAGAGAGCCTCAGGATGCCTCAAAGCCTACTAGAGGATGCCTCAAAAATGGCACTTCGAAATATTCCGGCAGCTGTTCGAACACCATACTTCTCAGTACATAATGATGCAGAAAATTACTTTTACAGTCTTCTCGTTCAGTATGTACCTTTCGATAAAGAAAGCGAATTGCTCGAAAGGTATCCCAATTCACGCGATGCCTTTCTAGATCGTGAAAAGAAATTCTTTGGAGATGAAAATCCCTTCCTGTCTTCTATACGTGAAAGAAGCAATCAACTCGAGAATGCATTTCGTCAAGCGCAAGCACTCGAGATTCTCCAAAATCCAGAAGATTATGTTCCAGAGGAAATAACTGAAGAAGTTCCCTTTTTAAATATGACGGATGAGCAGTTCCGAGATGCTCAGAATGCTATGAATGTACAGCAAAGAGAGTTACTGAATATTATCCCTCGGGGCATTGGAAATCAAATGAGAGAAGATTCAAGTCGTTTCTTAATATTTGTAACCGGAGGTGCAGGAATAGGAAAAACATTCACTTTTAACACTCTGAAGGAGAAAGTGAATCGTATATATAAGAAGAATGTCGTTAAAATTGCTGCGCTTACTGGAGTTGCAGATATACTTGTAGGTGGTAGCACACTCCATAGTAACATGTTATGTTTAAACTTCAAATTGAACTAGATGGAATATCAGAACACATGGGTCCATTGACAGGAGTATATTTGGAAGTTTTAAGCAACAGATGGCGTGATATTAAACTTTTGTTCATTGATGAAATCTCCATGGTTCCTTATAAGATGCTTTACAACATCGATACACGACTGAGGAATCTGAAAAAAATTTGGATGAACCATTTGGAAGAATCAACGTAATTGTATTTGGCGACTTGATGCAACTACCGCCAGTACGAGGTCTTCAAGTTTTTCAAAAACCCAATAGCCAACTTCTTTCTCTCCATTTATGGCGATTAATCGGTTTAGTCGAGTTAACACAGAACATGCAACAACAAGGCGACACATCATTCGTTGATTTGCTGAATGCACTTCGAGTTTGAAAAATGGAAGCAAAATATTTTGACATCTTAACATCAAAGAAATTAAATGTTGCAGATATCGAAGGTGATTTTGCACTCACAAATGCTATTCGCATTTATCCAACCAATAAAATGGTTGATGAATGAAATCACCGTGTAGTAACTCATTACCGCAACCAAGGAGCTCAAATTTTCAAAATTAAAGCACAAGATGAGCTTCTTGTTAGAGATCCTAGGAATAATACTAATATGGACAAATTAGTACCGAAGGATATTAACAAAACAGGAGGTATACCGCATGGATTAGAGATATTTGTTGGTGCACGAGTAATGCTACGCTATAATGTTTTGGTAGAAGGAGGTCTTGTAAATGGCGCTATGGGTGTTATTACACAAATTTTCAGGCCAAATTACCGTCGTGACCAGATGTATGACAATGACATACCAGACCTTCAAATTGAATTCGATAGAATTGGAATACACCGATTAACTCCAATTGCGGTAAAATTTCCCGCAGACAAAAATAAAGGAACAATAGAAAGAAGAATGCTTTCGATTGTCTTGTGTTGGGCATGTACAGTGCATAAAATGCAGGGATGTACGGTAGACAAAGCTGTGATCAACCTCGGAAGCAATCTTTTCGCAGATGGGTGAGTGAGTGAGTGACTGTAGGGTTTAATGGCGCAAGAGCCAAAGTAGGCTATGCTGCGCCAAACACTTGTTAAAATCGATTAAAATTTAATGGCATTAAAAGAACAAGACCAACAGAACTAACACACAAAAGATAAAAAGATAAAAATCAAATGTGGTGTAAAAGGCCAATATGACGTAAAAAGGCAAATAAATTATGGTGGGGATTTTCCCCCACCAAGTCAGAAAGATTTAAAACAGATGAATGAAAAAAAGTCCGGCGATGATGATCAAACACCGGACAGTCAATTAAAATGTGATGAATAGAGTATGGAACATGACAGAAAGGACACTCGGGAGCATCTTCTCCAAACAAAAGATGTTTGTGAGTAAAACAAGTATGTCCAATGCGAAGGCGAGTCAATCTGACATCGGCTCTTCGCACCGGAAATACAGGCCATTCTCCAATGATCGGCTTCACCGAGTGTAATTTGTTATTTATCTGAAGACTCCACGATTCCTGCCATGTCTGACGAATGAGCATTAAAATGTGACGTCGAATGTCCTCAAATGCTTAATGCCTCAAAAATTACTTACAGTTAAACAGTAATAAACTTATTTAAGAATAATTGCAATTAAATGATGTAACACTGTAATTTACCACTACCTTCCAAGTAACTATTAAACGGTAGCCAGATGGCGCCACATGTTCTTTTGGTGAGCAGGACGATTAGCGCGCGCAAGCGCGATCGAAGGCGAAAGACTTGGTAAAAAGAAAGATGTAGTGATGTTCGTGAATCTGTGTTTTATTTATGTATTTGTATCCTGTCTTGTGTTGTGGAACGTGTCGAGCGTAAATAATATTTGTTCCTGAAACCATCCTGGCTGTTCATTATTTCGTCCTGAAATAATTACAACATTGGAAGGATTACATTGGCGCCCAACGTGGGGCATGACTTGTCGGACATTTCCCCCCCTTTGATCGGCTCACTACGTGTGTAGAAGTTTCTGTGTGTGTCGCCCCTACACTTATTTTGAAAGTGCTATGTGAAGTGCACTTTTGTTTTATTTGAAGAAATATCATCCGATATTTAAAGAGAAAATTGCTTGATTTATATTTGAAGAAATATCATCCGATATTTAAAGAGAAAATTGCTTGATTTATATTTGAAGAAATATCATCCGATATTTAAAATGGAATAGAAGAAATATCATC
>BMAW01110322.1:578-24940 GCA_019974015.1 Nephila pilipes | reverse complement strand
AAGAAATATCATCCGATATTTAAAGTGGAAGATTGCGTGATTTATATTTGGAAAAAAAAATATCATCCGATATTTAAAGTGGAAGATTGCGTGATTTATATTTGGAAAAAAAAATATCATCCGATATTTAAAGTAAAATAGAAGAAATAACACCTAAGATATTTTAAAGTAAGAATTCGAATTCATCGTCTTTTGTGTGAAGTACTCGATTTGTGTGGAAGAAATAACATCCGATATTTCTGTGCGTGAGTGAAAATCCTTGCTTGCAATAATCGTACTTTTATTTTTATAATGTTTCAAATCTAGTTATTTTACTCTTTCCATACTTGATATATTTATAGTTTTCAGATAATTCTATTTTTGTGTGATTTTAAAGATCTCATTCCTTTAGTATTTATATTGTTGGTTAATTGATTTTTTCTGCATCAGTTTCTTAAAAATTTATTTTGTGTTTTCACTAAAGTTATTTAAACTATATTGGTCTATCAATTGTAATAAAATTTAAATAAGCATATTTTAAATATTAGAAAGTATTATAGTATAATTTGATTAGAATGATAAGAATGTCACTGTTTTTTGACACTGTTGTTTATAAATGAATGATTGCTAAGCATTCTGGTAAATGATTATTTATATTCTGATAATATGATGTGTAGAAATTAAGTGTTTTCAGAATATTATTTTTCTTTTATCATTACAACTCATAATTTTTTGCATTTAGCTTTGTAAATGTTTTGTCTATAATAAGCAATTCTATATTCTTAGTATCACATGATATATCATTTCAACTGTTTCAACATGTAACTGTTTTTCATGCTTTATTTTATATTTTATTGTACACTTGAATTTCATGAAAAATTTTAATTAGGTTTTCTCAAAATCTATATATGTCGAATAATTTTGTTTAGCTGCACATCCATGTGAAATTTTCTATTAGTTATATTTCTGCTACAAGGAAGGTAGTTGTTTAACGAGTATTTAATTCTTAATTAGTTAATTGGGAAAACTAACTTAATTTATAATTTTAAGCTTAAAAAAACAACTTGCATTTAGATAATTGTATCAGATAAAATGGCATTTCTCTAGAGAGGCAAGAAGATTGACCTTTACAACTTAGCAATAGAATTAAAAGTTTCTGTTACTTCTGATGATAAAATCATCGACTTACGTGACAAAATCACTACATGCACATTTTTTATGGATAATGAGCAGTTTGTTAAAGAAATGTTAGATAACATAATTGAAGAACGTAAAATGCTGGATAGCAATAAGAAAATAGAAATGGAAGACAAGCAACTAGCTGAACAGAGAGCATTTGAGCTTGAAAAGCTTAAATTGCAGGCACAAAATCCTCTAACGTTCATAGATAATCCTACTCAAATCAATTCTAACCCCGTGAGGTTGGATTTGAAAACAGTGTTACCCACATTTATTCCTGATGCAGATGACATGTCATTGTTCCTAACAATGTTTGAAAGGCAGATGAAGCTTCTGAATGTACCTGCAGATTTTTGGATATCACACTTAATTGGAGTCCTTCCAAGTGATATTGCCAGATTGATAGCGAGAGAACCAGAAGAGATGTTCAGAAATTATGCCCATATTCGCAATATATTATTACAAAGATTTAAGTTGACAGCAGACCGATTTAGAGTTCTTTTTAGTCGGCATCAAAAACGGGATAATTCCACCTGGAAAGATTTCTTTTTTGAGCTTAGTACCTACTTTGAAGGTTGGCTAAAAGAATTAGAAATTAATTCATTTGATAGGTTAACAGATCTCATCATTGCAGATCAAATTAAGAAAAAGTGTCCAGCAGACTATAAGAATCATTATTTAGATAGTTGGGAAAAACTTATTGATCCTGTTGCGTTAGTAGAAAAGCTGGACTTATATGAAAATATAAGATCTCCTTCACAGAAAGTAGTAAATTTCCCCAAAACACAAGAGCTATACAAACCTCGGTTTCCTAGAAATACAAATAATAAAGAATTTAGGAAAAACCATTCCTCCAAAATGGAAAAGAATATTTTGGGTAACCACAACAGTACTTTTGCTAGTCCTAGCTGCATGCAATCACAAAATATCAACAACATTGTTTACCGTTCTCCTGTTTCTTGTTATGGTTGTGGCAATCCAGGTTTTATAAAGGCAAAATGTCCAAAATGTTCATTAAAGAAAGAGCGTGCTTCTGTTAATGCTATACAGATGTTCACATGTGTTACCTCTCCAGTACCTCTATTCGACATTGAAGTTTATGAAGCTACTGGCACAGTTTGTGCTGACACTGGAGCCAGCCAGTCAGTTGATGGAGAGTTGATGTTTAAATTTTTAAAGAATCGTGGTCAAAAATTCACAGAACTTTATCTTCCTATGTGTCTGGCTGATGGTCAACAATCCACACCACTTGTTCAATAGGCTACTGTGCCAATCACTGTATGTGGACGAACTTTTCAAACTGACCTAATTTTTCTGCCATATGCAAAGGGGAACCGGACACTTCTAGGTGTTGACTTTTTAAAGATATCGGGAATTGTTATGAACATGCGTAAGAACTATTGGTATTTTGGTGACAAACCAAACTGCAGAATACCTTTTGCAAAAGATATTCCCTTGCCTACAAACGACAGTCCTGTCGAATTGAATAATAGTTCTTGTCCCACAAGTTCAATTTCCAGTGATGTTCCAGTACAGAGCAACCCTTCATAGTTGAGGACTGTACAACAAAATGGGTAGAGTTATTCCCATTAAAGCAAGCTACTGCTAAAGAATGTGCGATAACACTTCTATAAGAAGTTTTTCTAAGATATGGATTGCTTCGTCGTCTTATAAGTGACGATGGAACTCAATTCGTTAGTGCAGTAATGCAACAGTTATGTTATGTTTTGAATATCAATCAAAGTCTCATTCCTGTATATCACCCTCAGGCAAATCCAGTCGAACGCAAAAATAGAGATTTGAAACCTCGCTTGGCAATGATGGTAGCTAACAACCATACATTATGGGCTGAAAAGTTACCAGCTATTAGGTTGTGAGACCACAGATCACACGGCAGCGTACCTAACCTTCGCCAGAGAATTACGAACTTTGGATCACGTGAGTACTGATCTTCGGTCTATCATCCATAATGATAATTTTGTACCGGAATTCACTCCCTATTTAAAGCGTTTTGCAGGATATATGTCACAAATTAAAGAAAATATTGAGAAGAGTCAAGATCGTCGAAAAACATATGCAGACAAATCTCGTAAGCCAAGTCCTGTCTATAAAACTAATGATCTAGTCTGGGTAAAGCTTCACCCACTGAGTAAAGCAAGTCAAGATAGAAGTGCAAAATTGATGCCTAGGAAAGATGGGCCCTACATTGTGCTATCCCAGAGATCTCCTACTAACTTTGTGGTAGCCAGTTGTGACAAACCTGATGAACCTTTAAGTGTTTACCATGCATCGGCTTTAACTCCTTTTTTAAGTAACACTAACACAAAAAACCAATCTCCTGTAGTGCCTCTCAGGAGAAGAGGAAGACCTCGAAAGCAACCATTGACTCCTCGAGGAACTGCTGGAGAGAATGCCATGCCTGATATTACACCACCTCGCCGAGACGGCTTTCGGAAGTGTAGGGGGAGGATGTAACACTGTAATTTACTACTACCTTCCATGTAACTATTAAACGGTAGCCAGATGGCGCCACATGTTCTTTTGGTGAGCAGGACGACTAGCGAGCGCAAGCGCGATCGAAGGTGAAAGACTTGGTAAAAAGAACTATGTAGTGATGTTCGTGAATCTGTGTTTTATTTATGTATTTGTATCCTGTCTTGTGGAATGAGTGAGTGAATGTAAATTTTATTGGCGCAAGAGCCAGATATGGCTATGCTGCGCCAAACAAGATTAAACTGTGGTCTAGACATGAAGTTGAAAAAAAAAAGGTAAAAATGGTTGACAAGAAGGAGGGTCGAAAATAGAGAAGGATCGCTAGGGTATCCCGGGAGTGCGTCACCCATGTTTACCAAAGACAGTAAACCCCATGGGAAAGAAAAAGATCACTAAGGTGCCTCGGGGTCATGATGCCCGTACTTACCTGAAGAAGGCAAGTCCCTGAGGTCCCCTCATATAATCCCCAGGGGCAGGGTGCCCGGCTATACCCCCAGACGCTGGGTACCCATTTTAGTCGCCTTTTACGACATGCATGAGCTACAGTGAGACTATTCTGTCATCCCCGGTCACCACACGGGTCCTTGTGTTGTGGAACGTGTCGAGCATTAAATAATATTTGTTCCTGAAAACATCCTGGCTGTTCATTATTTCGTCCTGAAATAATTACAACATTGGAAGGATTACAATATTTCAATTTTTTTTATTTCAATTTTTCTTATTTTTTCATTGTTTGATATTAAATTATATTAAAAATTTGGTGTTGTTATGCAGTGAGTGAGTGTAGTTTTTAATGGCGCAAGAACCATAAATATGCTAAGCTGAGCCAAACATTTGTTAAAACTAATTAAAATAAATAATTTCTAAAATACGAAACACAAAAAAAGGTAGTTATACAGTTTAAAACATTAAAAATTCAAATTTGGTGTAAAAGGCCAATGTGTTTTAAAAAAGCAAATAAGTTATGGTGGCGGGTTTCCCCCACCAAGTCAGATAGGTTTAATACAGATGATTGAAAAAAATACGACGATGATGATTAAATACAGGACACATAACTAAAATGTGATGAATCGTGTAAGGGACATGGCAGGAAGGACACTCGGTAGCACCCTCCCCAAATAAAAGATGTATATGGATAAATCGAGTATGTCCAATGCGAAGGCGAGTCAATCTGGCATCAGCTCTTCGCAATGGAAAAACAGGCCATTCTCCAATGATCGGCTTCACCGAGTGTAATTTGTTGTTAATTTGTAGATTCCACGATTCCTGCCATGACTGATGAATAAGCATTAAAATATGACGTCGAATGTCCTCAAGTGGGATTGCGAGCTGCAGAGGATTCGTTGCCGAACGTGCAGCCGAGTCCGCTTGTTCATTGCCTAAAATACCTACATGACTAGGTATCCAGCTGAATTTAATACCATAACCCCTGCTATATAGCTGGCAAATAATGTCAGCAATTTCAACCACGATCGGATGACTTCGATCGTCAAGATGTACCAATGTTTCCAGGACGCTCCTGCTGTGCATCATCTCTTGAACTGGGTATTCCAATGGCAAAGATACTAGATGAAACCAGAGAAGCATACTCTCCCGACAAACAATTTGGGCTAACTACAGGTAAAGATCTTCAATATATGCAGATTATAAAATTGGGAAAGCGGGTGTTTTGCAATCAGATGATGCAACTTCTGTCAAATTAATGGTGAATAATATGCAGGATGGTTGGAACAGAGGAATTCATATTGGCAATCATGAATGACACCTAAGAAAAACTTCTCGAACTGTACGGTAAACAATGTGTTATGATTGATTCCACTCGTGGAACTAATCAATATGGCTTCCAAATGACAACATTAATGGTGCATGATGAAAATCATCAAGGAATGCCGGTCGCAATACTTTTTTCTTCGAGAGTTGCAACTGAAATTTCGGTACCTTTTTTTAGTGCAATCAAAAAAAAAAAAAAAAAAAAAGTGGCCGGCTTCAAAATGAATTTTTTACTAAGCGATGACACAAACTCGTTTCCAAATGCTTGGAGAGAAGTGTTCAGAGAGGAGACGAAGCATTAATTGTGTGCCTGGCATGTGATGCGAAACTGGAATTTGAACATCAATAGCAAAGTAATACAATACAAAGAAGAAGTTCGTATTAAACTAAAAAAATTATTTTAAACAAGCTTCCATGATTAGTAGCTTTATTCAAACTTATAAAGAAAAAGAATCCAATTTTGTTGCATATTCCCAGAGTAATTACATCAACAGAACAAAAAAATGGGCTTCTTGTTATTAAAAAAAGGCAGGCATAAATACAAACATGAAATTGGAGAACTGGCATCGTCAAATAAAATACGAAGCTGGAGGGACAGTTATGAAAAGAATGGATAAAACTTTTTCTTTAATTTCAAAAGTCATTGCCAAGAAATTGTTACCAAGGATAATCAGCATCGAAAGGGGGAAATTAACACCTAGCGTTGCTCTATTTTGAAAGCGTCACAAAACAAGTTTAGAAATGGGGGGTGAATATGGGTATATTCATTGTGTTAAAAAACACATTGTAACAAAAACTCAAGGGGAATCCATTTTCACATATGACATTGAAGAAGGGAATAAAACTTGTCAATGCACAATAAGGTGCGAGGAATGCAATATTCCTTCTTTCTTGTGTAGTTGTGTGGATTATTGTGCGAGATTCATTATTTGCAAACACATTCACTTTATCCATAAAGAGAGCAATGTAGGTGAAACATCAGTGGAAATGAGAAGACTTGGAACACTCCAATCACAATCATGTTGTAGTCAAAAATTATAATGAAAAGCATGAAATAGAAAAAGATGCAATTGTTCCCACTTTGCGTAATGTTTTACTAGATGCTGAAATCCAAAATTCAATGACAGAATGGAAAACAACATAGTATAATGTAGCAGTGCATAGAATCCAAAGATTTATGAATGCCTTAAAAACAAGCATAAATAATTCTGAAACAATGACAAACCTTTCAGATTTACCAGCAGCACAACCAAAAGTAGCCCATGCTCCGTCGAATAAAACCATTGAACAACAAAGAAAATTTGTAATAAAAAAACTTTCTAAGCAAAACAGAAGTTGCCCAACAGATATACAGAAACATCAAAAACAAGAATGAGAAAAGTAGTATAATATTGTAGGAAGCTAGCACAGTTTCACCTTTATCGAGAAGTACATCCCCCTGTAAAAAACTCAGATAAGTTCACGAGTCAAGAGTGAGAATGCAAGGCAAAGCGAAGTCTCCTAGGGAGAGCTAATGAGGGGTTACATGAAGCGGTAGGGCGAAAGTCGTTCGCGTCGAGTCGCAAGAACAAAAACATCTGTGAGCTGTAATCGGAAAGCGTCAACAGAGAATCGTTATTAGAGAGCAGACTAGAAGGATCTCGTTTTTCATGTGGGAACCCAGGAGGCAACGAGATATTTCCCACTCGTTTTTTTTACGAGGTATCACCCAAAAAATCATTGTTTGTTTAAGTCCTATTCCTCGTTCTCATTTTCATCGGGCTGCTAGCTGGGAAAAATGAGAGAATACTATAGAAAACAGCAATAAATAAATGGAAAACACCACCAAAGCGAATATATATGAAAGCATGATGATGAAGATGTTAGACATTTTTTCAGCTATAGTGATAATATAGATTACTTTTGGTTTGTTTCTATTAAACAGTTCGATAATTTGGCTGTATAAAGTTTTAAATCTTGAAACTCTTCTCTTAATTTGAATATCAGCTCCAGAGGAATGCAATTTACGTGGTCAAAAGTTTACTCTGGGTTGATTTTGATGTGTTTCACAGAATGTGGATGAGAGTTGAGCAAAAATATTTCCCCCCCCCCCCACAAGGCAATGACGATAAGAAATATTCTGTTCACTCCCCGTTGATTTGGATTGATTTTCACGTGTTTTACAGAATCTTGATATAAGTTAAGCAAAAATATTTTTTTCCCCACAAGACAATGATGAGTTCCCTCATTGTTCATTTGAATTAGTTTGACATGCTTTAAAGAGTGTTTTATAGAATATTGGTAAAAGCTTGTTAAAATAATTGTTGTTTTTCACCTTTACAATGATGATGAAAAACATGATTATCTTTATATATATATGTTACCGTGAAAGACCAAAATCAGAGAATGTCGACATTCACCGGTGAATGTCAACAAACACCACATACGTCGGTGAAAGATCGAATATTTCATTACATTCTTGTACATTCGGACCCTCACGGGTGTATGTCGACAATCACAGATATGCTCTGGTGGAGGTCGAAAAGAGAGGAGCCGACAAAGAGGCGACTGGCTGTTTCTCGCCAAATCCTTTGTTCTGGTGGAGTCACCCGCCAAATCCTGGCGACTGGCTGTTTCCAGCCAAATCATTTATTCATTATCATAATTGATTATTTATTGAGTAATATTGTAAGATTTATTTAGAATTTGCGATTTCAGATTTATTTGATTTGAAAGAAATATTAAGATAACATTAATTTTTGTGAATTGAAAAGTGTTTCGTAAGATTTTCTTTTGATGTGAACAATATATTTATAACCTTCATAATAAGAAAGTATTGATAGAAACCAAAAGTTGGAAAATATTTCTTTTCTTATTATTGTGTTCTTTAAGTATGATAAATATATCTGTTATATGACTTGTGAAGAGGTTACTAAATCATTTAAATTATTGTTTGCATTTAGTTTCGTTTTGGATAGTACAGTAACATATTTGAATTTTGTTTATTTTGAACTTTTTGTAGAATGTCATACTTTGATAAAGCTTAGTGAATTTTGGGTACTTGCGTATTAACGCAACCAGGCCAAAATTCACATAAATCGCCAAATTTGGCGACCCTACTTACGGCAACCCTACGTGTTATACGTGGTTTTTCGTAAAGAAATTATTTTGCTTGCTGGTTAGATTGAATGCTGTCGCGTTGATTCTCTATATCTATTAATATTGTCTATGTTTCAGCTTTTGTTTTGTTCCGAATGGCAACGGTGTTAAAATAGATATATGTAGTTTTTGGAATTCATTAAAAGAAAAGGTTGTGTTTACTTCTGAGAATGGCTTTGAGTTTTTATTTACGCCATAAATAAATGCCCTTTCATCCAAGAAATCCAAAGCAGAGTCTTTAATGAGAGTTTCTGAATAAGAATATTATCTGATTCGATGTCAAACCGTGACATCTGGCGTCTGGTCGGTTGCTTTTTAAGAGTAAGTACGAAACACTTCAGCATTTATTTCATTATGGAAACTGTTTTGAAAGATAGGAAGCAGCTGAGAAGACTGTTTACTATAGCATGCAATTCCTTTGACAAGGCAGAAAATCAACTGAGTTGTGTTGATAAAATCAATAAATTAAAGCTAATTGAGGAGAAAGCTTTATTAATGATGGCATGTGAAGGAAAATTTAAACAGTTGTTGTATTCCGAGAACACTTCCGATACTGAAATAGAGAGAGAAGTAGATGAGTCGGAAACTTACATTGATCGCTGGAGATCTTTAAAACAAAAGTTAGAATCATTTGTGATTGAACAGTTATCCTCTAAAAATGAAAGTTTTAATATTGTTACGAATACCTTATTAAATTATCCAAAAATAAAATTACCTACTTTTGACGGTAATGTACGCAATTGGTTATATTTTTGGGGACAGTTTCAAAAAATTGATGAGGACATTAATATCGATTCTCACGATAAATTTTCATATCTATCTCAAGCAATGGAACGAGGTAGTCCTGCCGAAGAATTAATTAAGAGTTTTCCTCCAGGTGGTAATAGCTATGAAAAAGCTTTAAAACAATTAAAATTGCGTTTTGGCAGAGAAGAATTATTAATTCAAGTATACGTTAGAGATTTACTAGCATTAGTTCTTCAAAAACAGAACTGTTCAAAAAATTCATTAAGAAAGTTGTTTGATCAACTCGAGAGTAAACTACGTTCACTTGAACTATTAGGAGTTACTAGGGTGAAATATGCTGCTATGCTATTTCCTCTAGTTGAGTCATCGCTACCCGAAGAAACTTTGATTGCTTGGGAGCGTTATAGATCAGCTCATCGTAGAGTTCGTGAAACGAACACGAATGAATCCGACCAGAATTCAACTAAAATAGAAAAAAGTGATTTAGAATTTATTTTAGAATTTTTACAAGATGAGGTTGAATCAGAAGAACGCATTCTTCTTGCTTCTAAAAGTTTCAACGCTTCTAAACCGAAAGCGGAAGTGAAATATAATAAATTTTCTGGTGATAAAAAAATGAGTGAAAATAAGACTAGGAATGTAAAGTTTTATGAGGCACCTAGTGCAACTGATCTTTTGACTTCGTCGCAAGTGACAAAACAGTGCATATTTTGTTCTAATGTACACTATTCGGGAGATTGTTTTAAAGTAAGAAAAATGCCTTTGAAGCAAAGAGAGGCAATTGTTCAACAATCTCATAATTGTTTTTTATGCTTAAAAACTGGACATTCTGTCAGAGATTGTAATGTCAGAGCTAGTTGTTTGTGTTGTGGCAAAAAACACCACATTCTTCTGTGTAGAAAAATGAATCCGATATCTGAGTCTAAAGACAAAGAATCGCCTGAAGTTGATAAGAGAACTGATAGTAGTTCTGAAATGGATCAAGCTCTTTCCAACTTGTCTACCAATCCAAACGTAGTCTTGCAGACATTCAAAGTTGTAATTAGAGGCAACGGGAAAAAACGTGCAGC
This sequence comes from Nephila pilipes, assembly GCA_019974015.1. Classification (NCBI taxonomy): domain Eukaryota; kingdom Metazoa; phylum Arthropoda; class Arachnida; order Araneae; family Nephilidae; genus Nephila; species Nephila pilipes. The sequence continues at coordinate 14,564 of BMAW01110322.1, read as the reverse complement.
AAGAGCTATTATCGATACTGGTTCACAGCGGTCATATTTACTACGAGCTACAGCTGAAGAAATGAGCTATGAGCCTAACAGCTGTGAATATTTGCAGCACTCCCTATTTGGTGGCAAGCATACTGGGGTATGTAAACATGATGTATATACTTTGTATTTATCGAGTGTACATGAGAATTATAATTGTAATTTTAAAGTTCTTAGTCAACAAATTATTTGTAAAACTGTGCCACCTACTGTGAATGAGTTTTGCGTGAAAGAGTTAGCTGCTAATAATGTGAATATTGTGGATAATAGTGAAGATCCTATTGAAATCCTTATCGGAGCTGATGTAGCTGGGAAGCTCATGACAGGAGGTTATCGTGAAATGTCTTGTGGACTCGTAGCGATTGAAACAAAACTTGGGTGGTCTGTAATGGGACGAATAACTGATACTGCGAAAAGTGAATGTTCATCTTTATTAGTTAAGTCCATGTTATCTACAGCAGAGACAATAACAGATTTATGGTCCTTGGATACTCTTGGCATAACTGACCCATCTGTGAAGAAAAGCCAGATCGAGTTACAAGAAGCTGCTCGACTGCATTTTCTAAATACAGTTCATTTGGTAGATGATCGTTTTGAAGTAGATTTGCCTTGGTTGGAAGATCATCCACCACTCCCAGATTATTTTGATTTAGCAAAGGGAAGACTGAACAAGACTGTTAAACGTCTTAAAACCGAGTCTAATTATGAAGGTTATGAAAATGTTTTTAGGGAATGGCTTGAGGAGGGAGTATTTGAGGAAGTTGCCAAAAATGATCAGGCTTCAGTACATTATTTGCCTCATAGAGAAGTTATCAAGGAGAATAGTACTACAAAAATCCGGCCTGTCTTTGACGCTTCAGCCAAGGCAAAGGGATTTCCTAGTCTAAATGATTGTCTAGAGAAGGGGCCGAATCTAATAGAGCAGATTCCGAGTATTTTAACTCGATTTCGAAAAGAGAAGATCGGTGTTATTGCTGACATCCGAAAAGCCTTTCTACAAATAGGTGTTTCACCCACGGATAGAGATTACTTGAGGTTTTTGTGGATTGGTAATGATGGTCAGCTGAAAGAGTACAGACATTGCCGTGTCGTTTTTGGTGTATCGAGTAGCCCTTTTCTTCTAAATTCTACAATTCAGCTTCATTTACAAACTGTTTTGGAAGAAATAGGAACTGGAAAATCTTCGTATCCTAAAGATGTCATTCAAAAACTTGCGCATAGTTTTTATGTCGACAATTGTGTTAGTTGCGTAAAAAATGAAAAAGAACTACATCGTTTTATTAACGTTTCGACTGACGTAATGGCCGAGAAAAAATTCGAGCTTAGAGGGTGGGAGTTCAGTGATGTCAATGCTGATACTTCTGCCGATACAAATGTGCTCGGCCTGGTATGGAATAAAAAATCTGACACTCTACGAATTAATACTGCAAGTGTAAAAGAATTATGCTTTGAAAAAGTAACTAAGCGATCAATCTTATCTACAGCTCATAGATTGTTCGATCCTCTTGGTATATGTTGTCCTGTCATCCTAATTCCTAAATTATTGCTTCAAGAAACGTGGAAGCAGAAAATAACATGGGATGAAGAAGTTGATAAAACTACAAAAAATACATTTTTAAAATGGCTAAAAGATATTAACTGTTTAGAGAAAATCCGTTTTCCAAGATATTTTGGTTCAGAGATTGCAAGTGGAGATATTTCAGTACATATTTTCTGTGATGCTAGTAAGCATGCTTATGCTGTCGCTGCTTTTATCCGAATACAGACTTGTGATTCAGTTAAAGTACAACTTATACAAGCCAGGAGTAGAGTTGCACCAACAGGAAAGGAAGGGATTACTATCTCTAGACTTGAGTTACTTGCAGCTACTATCTCAGCAAGACTTTCAACTTCTATTTTGTCAGAGATACAGAGTGAAGAAGTTTACTTCTGGACTGATTCTTCGACTGTCTTGACATGGATTATGAGAGAAGAAGCCTGGAATGTTTTTGTACAGAATAGAGTGAAGGAAATTAGAGCGTTAACAAATAAAAGTTCTTGGAGACATATCCCTGGTTCCATGAATCCTGCTGATCTCCCGAGTAGAGGTTGTTCAGCTCAAACTTTATTGAAATCTAACTGGTGGCTAGGACCAAGTTGGCTTTACTTGCCTAAAGAGGATTGGCCAAGAGGAAATCTAAGCTTAAATGAAAACGAGATTGTTCGAGAAAAGAAAAAGACCATAGTTTCATCTGTGACAAGAAGTTTGATTTCTACAAGTTTTGTTCCTAAGGAAGACTGATATTACAAATATTTTTCGAAATACCAGAAAATAGTTCATCTAATTGGATGGATTCTAAGGTTTACCTTTAATTGTCGAGCTGAAAAAATTAAGAAAAGACATGGAGACCTTGATTTTGATGAAATTTTTGAAGCCGAGAAATTATTAATCAAAATGGTTCAAGAGGATTGCTTTGTAGACGAGAGAGATAATAAATTAAAAACTTTAGGAGTATTTAAGGATCAGAGAGGAATCCTCAGACTGAAAACGAAACTTACCTTTCGACAGGATTCAGAAGAGTTTAAAACTCCAGCTATTCTTCCGTCCGATCATGAGGTGGTCAAGAGATTAATACGATATTATCACGAGAAAAATGCACACGCTGGTACCCAAATTTTAATAAATATTCTTCGAGAGAGATTTTGGGTTCTTAATGCTCGAAAAACGGTGAGATCTCTGATTAATAAGTGCACCGTATGTAGAAGATTTTCTGCAAAAAGCGTGCAAGTTTGCACAGCAACCCCTCCAAACGACAGACTCCGAGAAGCGGCTGTGTTTGAAATTTGTGGCATTGATTTTGCTGGTCCAGTGATCTTAAAAGGTAACACCAAATCCTGGATTTGCTTATTCACCTGCGCCGTATACAGGGCAGTGCATCTAGAATTGGTTGAGTCCATGTCTACTGAGAGTTTTTTACTAGCCCTTAGAAGATTTATATCCCGCAGAGGAAGAAGTAAAATAATTTACTGTGACAACGGAACAAACTTTGTAGGAGCTTCAAATGCGCTACGAGATCTAAATTGGAAGCAGATCATTGATGATACATCTATATCACCAATTCAATGGAAGTTCAATCCACCAACTGCCTCATGGTGGGGAGGTTGGTGGGAGAGATTAATAGGTATTCTCAAGAGTTTACTGAGACGAGTACTAGGAAGAGCTTCTTTAACTTCCGAAGAAATGATCACCATTCTCTGCGACTGTGAAGCAGTGATCAACTCCCGTCCATTGACCTATGTTACTGAAAATGATGTTACTTTGATGCCTTTAAGTCCATCTTTATTTCTTCAAGACATTCAAACAAGTGGTGTTCCTGATCTTGATGAAATTGGACACAGAAGTCTGAATAAACGAGTCAAATACAGAGAAAACTTACAAAAGGATCTGCGGAAAAGATTTAGATCCGAATATCTAGGAGCACTTATTCAAAAATCGGATAAGACAAGATCAGTGAAAGTTAATATGGGTGATATTGTATTGATAGGAAGTGACAACACCAAGCGACTGAATTGGCCACTGGGAAAAATAATAGAGATTATTCCAGGTCAAGATGGAGTAACAAGACTTGTGAGACTTAAAACGGCAAATGGAGAATTACTAAGACCGACTCAGAGACTGTATCCACTAGAAGTCTCTAATGATGATCTTATTGTTGAGAACTTTTCAACTAAGAAGTTGGGAACATGTAAAGAGTCTGGCTCTAACGATGTGTGTGATGTAAGCTTTGAGCCACAGTTTCAAAAGACTAGAACCGGTCGTACGGTCAAAATACCTAAAAGACTGGACTTGTGAACAATTTTTATTTTGTTAATTTCATATTTCTTTCTTGCAACTATGTGTAAGTTAAAGTTTTAATGTAAAATGTTAACTTAGGTGGGAGGATGTCGCGTTGATTCTCTATATCTATTAATATTGTCTATGTTTCAGCTTTTGTTTTGTTCCGAATGGCAACGGTGTTAAAATAGATATATGTAGTTTTTGGAATTCATTAAAAGAAAAGGTTGTGTTTACTTCTGAGAATGGCTTTGAGTTTTTATTTACGCCATAAATAAATGCCCTTTCATCCAAGAAATCCAAAGCAGAGTCTTTAATGAGAGTTTCTGAATAAGAATATTATCTGATTCGATGTCAAACCGTGACAAATGCCGTGAAATACTTTAACTATGGGTATTTGGGATCTGCCTGCGAGTGAAAAAGATGCTGTTGAATTGTTACAGGGATATGGCATTATACCGAACGAACGTACTTGTAAAAACTTTCATAAAATGAAACTGTATTTTGGAAAGCAAATCTTCTGGAAATGTAACGTCGAAAAGTGCAATCAACACGTGGGTGTGAGAACCGGAAATTGGTTTGAAGGCAGCCGAATTTCATTTGTGACAGCGGTGCGCTTCATTTATTGTTGGTGTAAAGAGTTAACCTCAATTAAATTTTGTGCAGAAGAGATGGAAATTGCTGACAAAACTGTTATAGATTGGAACAATTACATGCGAGAGATATGTGCCCTTGAAATGGATGAAAAAGAAAGAAAACAAATAGGCGACGAAGGACTTATTGTGGAAATAGACGAAAGTTTATTTGTGAAAAGAAAAAATAACACTGGGCGTGTACTACCACAGCAATGGGTTTTCGGCGGAATTTGCCGAGAAACGAAAGAGACTTTTTTGGTTCCTGTACCTAACAGAAGCGCCGTTACCCTCATGGAAAAAATTTGCGAAAATATCAAGGAAGGAAGCATTATTTATTCGGATTGCTGGAAAGGATACGAGACAAGTGAGTTGGAAAATGCTGGATTTCTGCATGGAACTGTTAATCACAAATATAACTTTGTAGATCCCGACATGGGCGTTCACACACAACATGTAGAGCGCATGTGGGGCTCAGCCAAATGGCGCAACAAAAACAGAGAGGAACAGCCCGTTATCATCTTGACTCATACCTTATCGAATTTATATGGCGCCAAGCTCAAGCTGTTAATGGCGAAGACGGTTTTCAATTAGTCCTAAAAGCAATAGGCAAAAGATTTCCGCCGAAAAAATAATTCTGCAACTTATTCAAATTCGAAACCGGAAGGGTTTAATTGCTATTTTATATTTTAAAACAAAATAATATAAAAAACTGTATTAAAAATTATCTGTAATTAATAAATGTACATTTTCTTTCTATTCATACTTTCTTACTCAAACTTACAAATCGCGCCAACCTGGTTGCGATAATACGTAAGTACCGAATTTTGAAATGTTTGTAATCTCTGCTAGCAGCATATAATCTTTGTTTCTACAACTTTATGTAGACTGCGAATGGCAACAGCAGAAGAAAAAAAGAGATTCAGTTTGTTGTTCTAATGTTTGAAATTTAACGCCATGAATAAATAAAAATATTTTGTTTTAAAATTTAAAATCAAAATTCTTTTTGCACAGAAAATAATATATTAAGATGTAGCAAACCACTACATTAAGAATTGGTGACCCTGTGAATTGTTAAAGTTTAATATTATGGCGACAACCGATAAATTAGAATGCCCATCGGAAGCTGCTGATTCTTCGGAAACTATGAAGGTAAGCATAAAAATTCCACCATTTTGGACAGATAAATCTGAAATAGAAGCGCAATTCAAAATTAATGGTATAGCTAATGAAGATACAAAGTTTAACTACATTGTCGCACAACTGGAACCTAAGTATATCGATACTATTTGGGACATAATTACTGATGAATCTGAAAATAAGTATTCTTTGGCCAAGGAGCGTTTATTAAATGCATTTAAAGAAAGTGAAAACAAACGCATCAAACGCCTTTTCACTGGCATTGAAATTGGCGATATGAAGCCAAGTCATCTGTTGCAAAAAATGAAATCTTTGGCAACTACTGATATTTCAGAGATGGTATTGAAAACATTATGGATGGAAAAATTGCCTCATCATATTAAGCATATATTAGTGGTTAGTGATGAAGGTATTGATAAATTGGCGATTATGGCTGATAAGATTTATGACATGCATTCACAAACTGAATTGTATGAAACCCATTCAAACCAAGTCGCCAAATTCGAGCACGTCCCCAAATAACATTTCACTATTATTGGAAAAGGTATCTTCGTTGGGACAGAGGATTGAAGAATTGCATTTCCATCGCCAATCAAATGAGAGAAATCGCAATGTAGAAAAATATAACAGATCATCATTTAGAAGTAGAAGCAGAAGTCGGAAGCGTTACGATCCGAAAGGTAATCTTTGCTATTATCATTTTACTTTTGGATCTAGATGCTTTCCGGAAAAATGTAGGCCGCCATGTAGTTGGTAGAACCAGGAAAACTTGCATTCGCAGCAGAATCAAAATTAGCGATAAGTTCTGCTGCTGATGAATTAAATAATTGCCGCGAATTTAATTATAGACCTTTTGTATTTGACAGAAAAACTGGGATTAAATTTTTGGCTGATAGCGGTGCCGATGTGAGTCTTATTCCAGCTTCGTGTGGTGACAAAGTAATTGGCGATTTTAAGCTTTACGACGCCAATGGTACTGAAATTCCCTGTTTTGGACACAAAATTTTAACTCTGGATTTAGGACTTCGCCGAGATTTTCAGTGGCCATTCATCATAGCCAAAGTCAATAAAGGAATTTTGGTTGCCGATTTTCTAAACCGATTTAACTTATTGATTGATATCAAAAACAAAAAATTAATTGATAGTGTAACTAAACTAAGCATCATAGGTGAAATTACATCGTCAGCCGATGAATTGAATGTAAGCACCTTAAACAAAAATAATAAATTTTCTGATATTTTGGCCCAGTATCCAGAAAGAACAAAACCTGATTTGCAAATTTCTAAAACAAAACACAATGTTGAACATTATATAACCATTGATAGTAAACCCATTTATTCCAAACCAAGACAGTTAGATAAAAAAAATTAAAAAAAAAAAAAAAAAAAAAAAAAGAGAGAATTCAACTTTATGCTCGAAAACGATATTATACGGCCATCAAAATCACCATGGGCAAGCCCACTTCATTTAGTCACGAAAAAGGACGGTACTCTGAAACCGTGCGGTGATTCTCGCCGCTTGAATGATATTACAGTACCAGATCGCTATCCTTTACCCAGAATTGAAGACTTTCATCATATTTTAAAAGGCAAAAATATATTTTCTAAACTTAATTTACTGAAAGCTTATTATCAAATTCCCATAGCAGAAGAAGATAAACAAAAAACAGCGATTATAACACCATTTGGACTTATTGAATTTAATGTAATGAGTTTTGGCTTACGAAATGCTCCTTCTACTTTTCAAAGATTTATTAATACAGTTTTCATTGGACTAGATTTTATTTTTCCATATTTGGATGACATCTTAATTGCGTCAGAATCTGAGGAACAGCATAAGAAACATCTTACGGAAGTATTTAGTAGACTTTAGAAATACGGTCTACGAATCAACTTATCAAAATCAGTAATGGGAGTAAACAAATTAGAATTTTTGGGATATTTGATAACACCAAACGGTTCAAAACCTCTTCGAGAGAAAGTACAAGCTATAACAAATTGTAAACTTCCTGAAACTATTCACGATCTTCGTAAATTTTTAGGAATGATTAACTTCTATAGAAGGTACTTAAAAGATGCAGCTAATACTCAAGCTCCATTAAATGAATATCCAAAAGGTTCAAAGAAAAAAGATCAAAGGAAAATTCTATGGACAGAAGAAGCAAAGAAGTCCTTTGAAAAATGCAAAGAAGAATTAGGCAATGCTGTTTTGTTAACCTTTCCCAATCCAGATCTACCATTAGCTTTATTTACAGATGCCTCTAATTTTGCAATTGGATCTGTTCTACAGCAATATGAAGACGGAGATTGGAAGCCAATAGCATTTTATTCCAAAAGGTTAAATGATACTCAAAAGGCTTATACGAGTAGTACATATGATCGAGAACTTTTAAGTATATATCTCTCGATCAAACAATTTAAACATATTCTAGAAGGCCAAGAATTTACAATATTTACAGATCACAAGCCGATTACATATGCTTTTAAACAGAAAAATGATAAAGCACCACCAAGGCAATTAAGACATCTCCAGTACATTTCTCAATTTTCAACAAACATAAAATACATAACTGGAAAAGATAATATTGTTGCAGACTCGATGTCTAGAATTGAATCAGTTTCAGACATTGATTATGATAAAATAACAGACGAACAAATCAGTAATGAAGAACTAAAAGAATTATTAAATGATAGCAAAAATTTAAATTTTAAACAATATTCCTTACCCTCTGGAAAAATTATTTGGTGTGATATTTCAACTTCCAATATTCGACCTTTCATACCACAACCAATTCGAATGAATGTTTACATAAAATACTAAACCATCCTGGTATCAAAGCATCAGTGAAGCAAATAGCATCAAGATTCATTTGGAAGAATATTAAAAGAGATGTTAAAGAATGGGCTAAAACTTGCATTAATTGCCAGAAAAATAAAATTATTCGGCATACGCAGTCAAAATTCAATTCATTTGAAGAACCCGATGAAAGATTTAATATTACACATATCGATATAATTAGACCATACCCACCATCAAATGGCAATAAATATTGTTTAACACGCATCGATCGTTTTACCTGTTGGATGGAAGTTATACCTATCGAAAATATCACCTCAGAAACAATCACAAAGGCATTTTATGCAAATTGGATTTGTCGTTCCATACACCGTAATTATTGACAGAGGAAATCAGTTCAGATCAGAGCTTTTCAGAAGTTTAGGTATTATTTGCGGAATTAAAATGCAAACAACTACATCGTACCATTCCCAAAGCAATCGCAAAATTGAGAGATAGTATAGAACACTAAAAGCAGCCATTAGAGCTCACGATTCAATCTAATGGAGTGAGAATTTACCAACTATACTCCTTGGCATGCGTGCATCTCTACGTGAAGATACCAATTGCTCCATTGTAGAAATGGTCTATGGTAAATCACTAAAGCTCCCTGATGAATTCTTTCAAGAACCGAAAACAAAATTAGAACCAGATACCTTCACTGGCGAACTACGAAAACAAATAGAAAAATTAAAACCAGTTAAAAACAGGTGTAAAAGAAAACAAAATATATTTTCCCATAAGGATTTGAAGTTGTGTTCACATGTATCTGTTAGAGTGGATCGTGTCAAAAAAGCATTAGAATGTCCATATGAAGGACCTTTTCCTGTGATTGCCAGAAATGACAAATATTATACCTTAAAAAATAAGAGAAAAGACATCAATGTTTCCGTGGATCGATTAAAGCAAGTTTATTTGTTAGACTCAGGAGAAGATGATTTCCGAAACTTAACAAGTAAAGAAAAAGAAAACACCCAACTAAACGGAGACGCAATGTTAAGATGGAGTATACAAAATTTAAAACATCACATAATGGACGAAGAATTACTTTTCCAGCACGTTATGGAGATTATGTGAATATTTAATGTTATATAACAATTTTTGATACAGAGTTCGTAAGTATTTTGTAAATAGCTTTTATGTATTTTACTGCAATGTATATATTCATTTGATATTAATCACTATTTTCTTCTTGTATCGCAACTATATGTTGCTTGGAAGGGGAGTAGTGTAACCTCTGCTAGCCGCATATAATCTTTGCTTCTACAACTTTATGTAGACTGCGAATGGCAACAGCAGAAGAAAAAAAAGAGATTCAGTTTGTTGTTCTAATATTTGAAATTTAACGCCATGAATAAATAAATATTTTGTTTTAAAATTTAAAATGAAAATTCTTTTTGCACAGGAAATAATATATTAAGATGTAGCAAACCGCTACATGTTTATAATTTTCTAAAAATTTTAAATTATTGATTTTCAAAGTGCTACATATGTCTGTGCTAATTTAAGAGTTATAAACTTAGGCTTAACTTTTTCATTTTGAATTGAAAATTCGATTTATATAAAATAAGTTAATTTGAATTTTTTTTGAGTATTTCGATCTTCTTTACCTAAATCATGGCTCATTTAGCCAAAAGTAATAAACCTGATTTATTGGAAATTTGTGAGGAAATAGGAGTTGAGTGAGTGACTTTAGAATTTTTATGGCGCAAGAGCCAGATATGACTATGCTGCGCCAAAACAGGTGATACATAAAAAGTAGTTAAAACACAGAGCTTAGGCAAAATTTAAAATCCTATTGGGACCAATTAGTAGAAAATTAAAATCAATGTTAATAATTACGACAGGAAATCGCTGTTTAAAATGGATAAAAACGTAATCAGATCAGACTAAAAAGGGATAAAAATGTAAAACACTATAAGCTAAGATTTAATACGAATTTTCTTTTGCTTCAAGTTAGTATGTTCTACTTGGTCCATGGCATCCATGAGCCAGGAATCATCGACATGGTATAAAATGCAATCATCGTCATCTCCAAGATTAGGTGGTAAGGCACTTTTTTTGGGTCTATAAGCATTTAATTTAATATCAATTTTCGGTTTATTGTTTTGTGTAGGATGTGAAATGTTTCGGTACGGGCTATTTAATTTACTTTTCTTTTTGGTTTTTGTCTTAAAACTAGGAGCATTTACAGATTTAGTAGCTTTTATAGGAACTATGGAAGGCAAAATATCTGCCTGAGAAGATGACGATGATGTATTTACTGTGTATGTTGGAAAAGACGAAGAATTCGATTTTGATTGGGAAGACAATGGCTTAAGACGGTGAAGAGGCGGGCATATCACTTTTGTAACGGAAGGATCGGTTTGGGTGAACGTTGATATAGATGATTTAGTGGCTTGAGCGTAAGTCTGAGAAAGTGGTGGAACTATTAACTTGCGTGCTTCGGGATATGAAATATTCTGAATGGTTTTTATTTCTTAGATCTTTTTCTCCATTTGCCATTTTGGGCATATTGTTGAGTTTGAAGTATGAAGTTGGGAACAATTAACACACTTGGGCTCCAGTTGGCAATCCGTGGAAGAGTGTCCAACGGACGCACACCTGGAGCACGTTAATTGTCCCCTGCAAGCAGATTTTGAATGTCCGAATCTCTGACACTGAAAACAGCGCAGAGGATTCGGAATATAGGGTCGAATATTGCAGTTAAGATAACCTGCTTTGATAGATGAAGGCAACTGAGGACTATTAAAAGTTAAAATTACGTGTTTAGTAGGGAAAGTAGAACTCTCTTTTCTAATTACGATTCTTCTGACCTGAGTGACACCCTGATCGGAAAATCCATCGAGGATTTCCGCTTCGGATGCGCACAACAGGTCAGGTTCCGAAATTACACCGCGGCAGGAGTTGAGAGATTTGTGAGGAGAGACTTGGAGAGGAGAATCCAGAAAGGTTTTTGCGGACAGAAATGATTTCGATTGTAAAGCAGTTTTTGTCTCAATAAGCAGGTCACCAGATTTTAATTTTTTGACAGATTTCGGTTCACCACCGATACCAAGTAACGCTTTCTGTATAGCAAATGGAGATTGTTGGGACATTTTATTGTTTGGTAAAGAGAGGATCAGATATCGAGCATGTTTGGCAGTTTTATCTATGTTAATGTTTGTGGGTAAATTAAGGCCTTTACCCAGGCACGAAAAAGTAGGATCCATAGAAGAAAGAGTTTGTTCATCCTGGTATGCCTCCACCCACCATGGAGTCCAACGAGGGAGGCAGTTGCCGGTCATCTAGCGATTGCCAGGCACGGCACTTACCTGAAGGTCAACCAGGATATAGCACTGCAGCATCAGGGCGAGGATCCACCGGGAAACCCGATGCACCCCTTATCTGCAGCACTAGCCCTACAGCAGAGTCTCTTTGAGGAAGAATCCGCAAAGAGACTTACCACCAGCCGATTGACAGAAGCGGGCTCACTCCTGCCACCCGTCTACAGCGAAGCATGGGCCAAAGGGAACGCAAAAGGTATCCCCAGGATCCCACTTTCCTCCTTACGGGATGCCGCACACGGCAAACATGCGGGTTGGCAAGCCAACAGAACAAAAAGGAAAATGGAAAACAAAATGGATATCAACAAACCTGAATAGAAGAAAAATATGACGAAGTAAATTTGAACAAAATATATCCGTTAAATGAAATTTATAAGCGTAAGAAACTGTGTTCTGGACGAAGAGGAAAGGAAAATGAAAGGAGAAAAGTTAAGAAAAGCAGGAGGGTCGAAAATAGAGAAAGATCGCTAGGGTATCCCGGGTGCGCGTCACCCGTGTTTACCAAAGACAGTAAACCCCATAGGAAAGAAAGAGATCACTCAGGTCCCTCGGGTTCGTGAAGCCCGTACTTACCTGAAGTAGGTAAGCCCCTGAGGGCGAAATAGGAGTTGAAGTAGATCCTTCTAGTAAGGTTGCCGAAATAAAAAAATTAATTCTGAATGGTCAGTTGTATGTAGAAGAAGTTAAAATAATTCTTGACAGAGGCATTAGTGATAGAAAAGAACAGGAGCGAATCGCTAGGGAAGCCAAACAGCATGGATTAGAGATGAAAAAATTAAAATCATCACAGAAGAATCGGTCACTAAATGATGATTCAGGAAGAAGAATCGATCTTGGACCGAAAATACAGCAAACTCAAATTACCCCCAAGTTTGATGAAAAGAATGATGTGATGTGTTTATATTTGATAAATTTTGAGAGAAAACCTGAACTTGCTCAAGTACCGAAGGATTGGGTAGCATACTTGTTGGCGGTCTTGCCAGCAGAGCTCTATAATATGCTAGCCCGAGAACCAGTAAAAAAAGCTAACGATTATGATTTTGTTAAAGATATTATTTTGAAGAAGTACATGTTAAAAAGCGAAAAGCTGAAGCAATGTTTTTACCTGCATCAAAAATCAGCAGATAAGTAATGGAGAAACTATATTCACGAACTAAATAGTTATTTTTCAGAGTGGATCGCCGATTTAAAGGTTACAACTTTCGAAGAACTAAAAGACCTGATGATCACAGAACAATTGAAGTACCGTGTTCCAGCTGATGTGACAGATTGGATCGATAAAGATGAAAACTCCGTATAATCTTGCAGAAAAATTGGACGAATATGAAAGTATTAGACAAAGTTTCAGAAGAGAGATCCACCAAAAATTGGTCACAAATTCCAAAGTAGTGGACATTATGGATTTAAGCCAAAAGAAACGTTTAAAAATTTCAAGTCTAAACATCAAATAAAAAAAGAACCTGTCCATGAAAAAAAATCACGAGAGAGATTTCGAGAAAAGAAAACAATTTAGATGTTACGAGTGCAGGTCATATTCACATCTTCAACCACAATGTGATAAACTTAAGAGGAGTGAGTGACTGTCGATTTTAATGGCGCAAGAGCCAGAGCAGGCTATGCTGCGACAAACACTTGTTAAAATCGATTAAAATTTAATGGCATTAAAGGAACAAGACCAACAGAAGTAACACAAAAAAGATAAAAAGTTAAAAATCAAATGTGGTGTAAAATGCCAATATGTCGTAAAAAAGCAAATAAATTATGGTGGGGGGTTTCCCCCAATAAGTCAGACAGTTTTAAAACAGAAGAATGAAAAAAAAGTCCGGCGATGATGATCAAATACCGGACAGTCAATTAAAATATGATGAATAGAGTAAGGGACATGAAAGGAAGGACACTCGGGAGCATCTTCTCCAAACAAAAGATGTTTGTGAGTAAATCGACTATGTCCAATACGAAGGCGAGTCAATCTGACATCAGCTCTTCGCATTGGAAATACAGGCCATTCTCCAATCATCGTCTTCACCGAGTGTAACTTGTTAATTATCTGAAGACTCCACGATTCCTGCCATGTCTGATGAATGAGCATTAAAATGTGACAACGAATGTCCTCAAATGGGAATGCGAGCTGCAGAGGATTCGTTGCCGAACGTGCAGCCGAGTCAGCTTGTTCATTTCCTAAAATACCTACATGACTAGGTATCCAGCAGAA
>BMAW01110315.1:0-66176 GCA_019974015.1 Nephila pilipes | reverse complement strand
TAATTATATTATAATCTTAAATATAATTATGTTATAATCTTAAATATAATTATATTATAATCTTAAATATAATTATTTAGTATTAAATAATTCCTTTATTTATATTAATTTTTAAATTAATATAAATTAGAAATTACACAACGTAATTTTTTATATAGGCTTATAAATGTGAGGAAGGGAAGGGGTGGCTCAAAATTTTAAAGCTTGATATATTTGTGTGATTGTTTATCAAGGTCTCACTCGACTCTTATCAATCTACACGATTGCCATTGGCGATGGACATCGTAATTTGGAGTCTAGGTCAAGTGACGAGGACGATACCTGGGCTGGCACCTCCTTTACCATACTTTCCTAATACGCCACCGGAGGACTTGGAGTCTCGACCAGATTTAAAAAGCATTAGCCCCGCTATACAGTAGGTCTTAAGTGGTATCAGGGTTGGAACCTCATGACTAGATAAAACCATTGCCATCATGAGCTTGAAAAAAAGTTCCCTCAAAAGTCAAAATAATGTTCATTACAGTCTTCGATAGTAAGGAACTTATAAATTGTAAGGACTATTCGATAGAAAAGACAACAAAGATTTTTTTTTAAAACAGGACAAACAATTAATGGTAAATGTTATTTAAATAATAAAATTTTTGTTGGCCATAATTCACCGTATTTGTCCAAAATATGGAGATAGAAACAGTTGGAGTTAATGGACCCCCTCACAACTCATTGTTCTCTGATTTTTTTGATAGGAATAGCATCTGAATGTTGAATTGTCCTTCCTGTTCTCCTGATTTAGCTCCCTGTGATTTCTCCTTATTTCCAAAACTTAAAATGAAGTTAAAATGGTGTGATTTGGATAGTATTTTGACCATACAAAAAGTTTCGACGCATGATTTGAAAGAAATTACGCAAAGCGAAATAGAAAAGGCATTCGAATAATTTTTTAATCCCTGCAACAAGTGCAATGAAGTCGGTGAGACTTATTTTAAATGGAAAAAAAAAAAAAAAAAAACGAAAATAAATAATATTTTTTAATCTCTGTTTCTTTTTACAGATCCAGGTTTACATTCTTTGGCGCATTGTGTATTACATATAAGGAATTCGCATGAAAGGACGTTCCTCTAAGAAAAGGTAACCACACACAACATAAGAAATATAGGTCAAACAAGGAGCATCATCTAGTAATCAGAAAGAGGTATCTAAGATAGGATAAAGTAAATATGATGTGATGTTGCTTCAATTTGGTTTTACTTTCATCAACTGTGAAGGTAATGAACATAAAATAATATTATGAGTACTTAATTTCAATTTAACAAAAATTTTTCAGCGACTCCCTTCTACAGCAGCGCCAGAGGTTAAAATGCCTAACTAACTAGCCTGATTAGACATCTTTTTAGCCTAGTTGGTTAGGGCATGACAACCAGCGATCAACTCTTCTTCAGACCCACTGGTCCAGGGTTCGAATCAACGCTGCCGCTTCCCGACCGCTGCAGGGGTGACTCTGGACGTGTTCACTAGATGGCAGCACAGCCTAAACCTACTGATTGCATATGGCTCCGACGCAAAAACACTTGCCTCTGTATGTCTAAAACAAACGCATACAAACGCATCACAACTAATGATATTCATGCTCAGGCGCAAGAGTTGACGAGGCGCAAGTGTCCACTCAACAAGAGACAGCCGATGATTCAAAAAAAAAAAAAATGAAATTGTCTCAAGCAAAATTCAATTCAACAGGGTGGGGTTTCATATCAATTGCAGTAATGGCTGAGGAAAAAAAAACATTATGTACAAAATATCAACGTTTATCTCCATTCCGCATCATCACGCTGCGATGATACTGGAAGGGGAGTGTGTAGCGACTCTCTTCTACAGCAGCAAAAGTGGTTAAAATGTCTAACTAAACTGATTAGACACTTTTTTAGCCTAGTTGGCTAGGGCATGACAACAAGCGATCAACTCTTCTTCGGACCCACTGGTCCAGGGTTCGAATCAATGCTGCCGCTTCGCGACCGCCGCAGTTTTTTAAAAATAAAATTAGAAAATTGAAATTTATCTTTTATTTATTTTTAAGTTAATTTAGAAACTAAGCAATACAATCTAATCATGCATATTTGTGATTGAGAGGAAAGAAGATCATTCGCAATTGTTGAGCTAGGAAGTGGGGACCCAAGACTAAGAGATTTAAGAACTACTGCTTCAAGTCATACTCGATCCCATTTTCATACAACCGCAAACTTCTGACTATTTTTCATTATTTACAGATATATGCTTAAGAAGTACAAGGGGTTATTTTAAGTTTTCATAACCACTGAGAGATAATCGAGAGATGTTTGGATAAAATTTATTTTGCTTATGAATTGATCCTTTTATACATAATATTCTAAGCTATAAATATTAATAATGATTTGTTTGGTTTCAGAAATCTTTATATTGAAGAAACATACAGTCTGTAGAAGATAGAGTTTAGTCAACTGAGTCCTACAATAATGACTTTCGATAGGTCAAGAAACGTTGTGAGAAATATATAACTCTGGATAGTGACTATGAAGAAAATTCTTGTGAATAATAAATAAGAAATAAGATTTTCCCTAGATTATTTTAGTCGTAAATAAAACGTTACAATCCCTCGGGATGAAAACTAAACCTTTATGATAATAATGGTTACTTTAAGTTACAACTTCCTGAAATCAAACAAATCACCATTAATAACTGTCGTTTACAACTTTATGTACACGAGGATCAATTAATATGCAGAATAAAATTTTTCTAGATACCTCGGTTATTTCTTAGCAACGCCTTGAGAACCAGAGGCAAGGCCACGGTGTTCGGACGTACGATGTGATAGTCCCTGGATATATATATATATATATATATATATATGAATTAAAAGGGTACGCACGAAAAAATATCAATGCTTGGTTTTGTTGCCAAACACTTGTTAATTTACGAGAAAATGTGTATCTGAGATCTAAAAAAAATTATGTAAAAGCAAGAAGGAGGGGAAAAGATGGAATGACACAGAAAAGAATCGAAACTAGTAAAAGATCGCTACGGCAATCAGGAGGAGCGTCACTCAAATGCACCTAAGGCAGTGAGCCTCTTAGAAGACAGGAAAACTCATTAGGGCTAGTGGGGATCTTAAATTCTGTGCTAAACAAAAGGTAAGCATCACGAGTTACAAAAATAAGAAAGAAATTTATGATCAGTAGTGGAAGAGTAATTTAAATTAAGCTTTAAGTTAATTCATTGATAACCATCACGCTATAGGCAACATTACAGATGTTGTCGATGGATCTTGTAATTTTGACTCACAATCAAATCAAGAAAAGGGCACCTGAGTTGGATATTACTCTTCCATCCACATCCCCTTCAAAGGCTTACCTTCATAAGTAATTGCACAATATCATGATGCAAAACTTATGCTACCAATAGCTTCACTCGGACAATTTCTAACCTATCCTCTTAGACTTCACCTAACTTCGTATTTAAACTGTTCCTGCCAGATGTGATGCCACAAGGAAAATTCAAGAAAATTCCGCCATTTTCTTCCTTTTTTCTTCTCTTTGATCAAGGGGTTCCTTCAAGAAAATGATAACCTCAAAGGGTTCCCCAAAGTTAAAAGGTTGAATACTACTATAAAGGTTGAATAAGATATTATTAAACTGTTTCTTGAAAGCATTGGTTCCATCTTCGAATCAACGAGAGTAAATTTTGTATTAAATGCCCTAAAAATATATGGGTAAGCTACTGGAGAGTGTTATATAATTCCCATCTCATTCAGCCGTAATCTGTCAGAGGGCGCTGCTTGAGCACGTTGAAATCACAAGAAAACTGCTAGTGAATAAAGAGCTCAGAGGAAAGACAGAAATTAAAATGTAAAGCTTAGAAGGAAGATATTTTCTAATAAAGTATCCCTTTCTAATTTGCAAATATGTTTTAAATAAACTGGTTCAATTTATGGATTATTTTTTTGCAACTAACCAACTTTCGAATAACCTGTTTGTAGAGGCTGTACAATATCTACAAATTTAAATAAATATTTATTGATATTTGATAAGTAGAACAATGTATACATTAAAAAGAAGGATATTAATTATTTAAAACTCTGTTAAACCTTCAAACATAATTTATAACCTATTTGGAAAAAATGTTATCATCTCAAAAGAAATGCTTTACAGAACTATTTCTTAATGTTAAAATTTATTTCATAAGTTTTTGTAAATCTACATATTAGTACATATGTTACTTTTTCAGATGTTTTTATTCATGAATATTTGTAAGGGATATAAATATTATTAAGAATATGGTTCAAGTTACTCTTGTTTGAATTTTAAACTTTTTATATAAAATTTTTATTTATTATTTGAAAGCTGAATAAGGTTAATTAAATTAAATATTTTACAAAAAATTTACCTGGATTTATTAAAAATAATCTTCTTTGACTGTTTAAATGGCTGATCTTATTGTGAATATCCTTAGAATAAATTGCTTTTGCAATTTTACTAGTAAAACCTGTATTATTGAAAGAAGATAACCGACTTAATAAATAAATAAATAAAATATGATTTTAAAGCCAATATAAAACGCAACAAGAACATATATTCATAGAATAAAGCGAATTTTGTTCGAAATACTCTATGAAATGCTTACAAAAATAAAATGGAAGCTATAAATATGAAAGTATTTGTGTGGCTTTGCTTTATAATAAATATAACATTACAATTGTATATATGCGGTAATGAACGACATTAGTTAGACAAAAAGGAAAGCAACATATTTTTTTTTCAATATAATTTGTAAATTAGACTTCAATAGCTTATCAATTTTGGTTTAAGACTTTCTAAGCAATATTTTTTTTATTGAAGCGCGGGATAGAGTACTCATTGAAAATCTTTGCAGAATAATTTAGGCTGTTGTATGTTAAATGGAATTGAACTTCAATATCCTTTCGAAATATGAAATTTATTGGAGTGAAATATGACTGATCGTTGTAATAAGATGATATTTTTCTTACCACGGCTTAGAATTACGAGATCACACTAATTAATTTGCTTGTAATAGATATGTATCTGATATGTTATAAATAACATTCTTATTTTTAAATATTAATTTGGATGAACGCAAATTCAGAAAGAAGAATAATACATCAAGTTTTAACGTTTATCATTTAAGTCAAATACAACATCTGATCGTCAAGTAGATCGTAATCGATTCATTTAGGTCCAGTTGCTATCATGGAAATTAGCATTACTTAAATGCATCTTACTTTGATTCCCTCACGAAAAAAGGAACGAATTATAATTTTTGGAAATAGTACATAAGTTTGGCAATCATTAGGTTTAGATTCTTGTTTATTTTATAAATTTTATTAGATATCTCAAATAATATCTAATTATTTGTTATAAAAAAATAGACAGTGGTTACATTTGTTTAAATTTTTTTAGCTAAAATAAGAAGCAAAGATTAACGGAAATACCTGACATAAAAATAGGAAAATAATAAGGAATTTTTAATCTTAATATTTTAAAAGTTAGTTTTTAGTAATAAATTTATTACAGCGCATAACTATTTCATGATCTCATCTTATAAACCTAATTCAATAATTATTTATCAAATATTTAAGTCGATGTAGCTTGAAATATAGTTGGTAATTGACCCAAAAAGTAATAAATGAAGTCTTATATCTTAAATTCTACAGAATAATAATTCCCTGAATAATAATATTAACCATTTATACAAATATTAAGAGTACATAAGGTGTCAAAAATATAATAAGGCATTCGTAATAAAACAGTAAGTTAGTTTAGTTGAAGAAGCAGTTTTTTGAATATTTAAAATTTTTTTATGAATGATTAAAATACATTTTGCATAAAATACTGAAATATTAGCTCTTTTAAGGTCTTAAAAGTATTACATCTATGGTAACTCAGTAGCTGTCACGAACTTTGCGGTCAATTATGCTAAAGTAAAACCACGGATTCAAGTTCGGATTCTACCAAAATTCCGCCTAATGGGAAAATGTGGAGATAATATTTTGCCAAACTGGGAAAAATATTTGTTAATTTACAAAAATGGGTTTTTGCGATTTCCATTAAATTCAGTAAAGGCAAGAAGGAATAAAGGGGAAGGAGGTGAAATGACATGTAGGAAGGTGAAAAGTGGAGAATGATCGTTGGGGCATTCGAGGGATGCGCCACCGGTATTTACCAAAAAAGACAAATTCCTGAGGAGAAAGGAAAAATTACTTGTGCAAAACTCAGAAACATAAAATCAATTCTCACAGGAAAGCAGGTAAGCCCTAGAGTGTGACACTAATTCGAAATCTAAGTTGAATAATATTAGTAGTTTCGAAACGTACGTTGTATAACTATTTGTAGTTATGAAATAGTTAATATAACATAATACTTTAATTATTATATGTTGTCTAGCCTAACAGTTATGCATTATTAAAAAATATTACTTGATCCAATGAACAGAATAATTTTAAGTATTTATCTACTTTAATGCAACTTGTAATAGTCTAGTGATCATGATCGCCAACTCGCGGCCGACGTTGTTTCTGTCTAGTTGTGGGTTTTATACCCTGATGGAACTAAAGTGCTGCTATGTAGAGGGGCTTATTTTCGTTAAATCTATGGAGACCTCAACTTCTATTGTCATGGTGGGGAAGCTTGGAGAATGAGATGCCAGCAAAAATGTCGTCTCCTTGTGATTGGGCCAAGGTTTAGAATTACGAGGACCTTCCATTTTTTTCTAAAAGAGGATTTTGTGTTTCTTATAGGTGCGACGTTAATAAGAAAATTTTAAATCAATCAAAAGCAACTTGTAATAAAAATACATTTAAAAAAATCCTTTCAGAAATCCCTAGAATCTTATTAATGACTTCATTTTCTTTCTGTTATATTTTCATAGTAATACGGAAGCACAACTGTATATTTGTTTTAACGCATTTAATTCAATTAAGAATAAAGGATAACTGAGTAATGGGGTAATTGAAGTTGGGTAACTTTTTATATTTGTCAACTGAGCCATTACCAAATGCATTAAGAGCAATATTTTAGAACTGTTGATGGGAAATAATGAGAAAAAATATTAACTAGTTTCATCATTATTCCATTACTCTTTGTTCTTAAATATTTTCCCATCGCTAAAACATAATGTACTTGCGATATTTATAATTTATTTTACAATATTTACGATTTATTTTAAGATACGTTTCTCGATAAAAAAAATTACCAATTTATTTAAATAAATATTGAATGGTACATGCAGACTGTAAGACATGTTTCGACCACAATGAATTAAATCAGAAAAATGTGTTTCGTTTACTTTAAATTTTCCTAGCTATCATTTCTTCTACATGTGACATATATTAAAATTAAAGAGAATTATAATTAATTTTATTTTATTTTTCAGCATAAATTCAAAAGTAATGCGTTTCTTAATATGAAATTCTATTAACTATCCTAACAACTTAGTTATATTCAATGGATGTACAATATAGATTACAAACAAATTACTTATTAATATAACAAGCAAATGTAATTTAGTATTTTAAATTGGATTTCCTAGAATTTGAAAGAGAGCAGTTATATAAAGATAGAATTATACATATCGATTTAAATTTCAGCTTAAATCGAATTTTTTTGTATACTATTTTAAAAAGAACATAGTTTCGAGTGCTTTTTGACAAATTGTAAGAAACACTTCTGCCGTGGGTAAAAAATTCATATACGCAGCAGAAAATAAAGAATTACTTTTGGTTCTCATTTGAGTTTCTAAAAAAATACTTAGTAAAATAGTAACAAATATTTTAGAAAATAATTCAGAGAATATTTTGGAATGTAATTTAAAATATTTAAACCACATTTAATTCCAGCCAAAGCTTTTAGTAAAGAGAAATACGTAATGAAATATTCTGTAATAAATTACACCCTAGATGGATTTATACTGAAAGAACGGTTGTATATGATTACCTTATTTTATATAAATTACATTCATTTAGTTGTTAGAATATTTAACAAAGCTACATTAGAGGGCTTGAACTCTTCTGAGTAGTATCCTTTTTTAAAGCATTTTAAGATAAAATTACCCGGCTCAATATTTAGAAGAACTTAAATGACTCAGGGGCACATAATCCTCAAAAGAGGATTGCTATTTCAAATGAGTAATAATTTTCTATTATATGTAATAAACTATTCATATAACTATTCTATTTTAAATATTCAATTAACTGTGAACAATTTTATGATCCAATTTCAATGATAAGCCTAATCTAAATTGAATTTTCTCAATCTAAGATACTTCTTATATTATTAATTAAATTCATTTAAATAGATTAAAATTATTATTATAACTATTGCCTTATATTATTTGCATTATTTATTACCTTGCGCTTCAAAGACAACTATTAAACAGACCTAATATGAAATTTATTTTTAAGATGTTGGTCGCAACAAAATGTTTCACCTACATGCATCATTGTGTTAAAGTCTCATAAAAATTTAATCCTCTTTTGGTTTCTTGTTGTATTCGTTAAATTAGAATCAATGATTAAAAGCAAATCACAGTTCTTTATTTAAATTGACGTTGCCTATACTTATTAGCAGCAAGACAATACAAAAGAGAGCTGAGGGGTACATATCACAAGGCAAGAAGCAGAGCAAAAATAGAGAAAATATAGATAGAACAATGATTATGCGAGCTTAAATAAATTGGAACGGGAAGCCGGAATTCTAATGATGTTTTCAAAGTAAAGGTGAAAGCAGCAGCTAAGAAGCTCGCGCTGTTTGGTTGATAAATTTATTTAAATGTTAAAACAAAATTAGTTGAAAAAGTAAAATAAGTTAAAATGACGAAAAGAAAGTAATTATGTATGTCTCATCACAATTTCTCTCCTCTGCCATCCTGGGGGGTCAGTGATGACCCCAGAATGATGCCTACCCTGTGTGGATCAGCTCAACAAAGTGATACAAACTGTGAGACAGAAAAATTCTTTTTTATAAAGTAAGTAATAGTGGAAGCAAAAGTGTTATTTCAGAGGCCTATATAATTTACATCAAAATTTAAAATATAAGGTTTACGGACAGATAGGGAAAGCAATATTGCTGTTTGACATTAGTTTCTTGAGTAATACTATATACTATTAATTATACTATTAATACTTTTAATACAGTCTTTTGCTAATGTGTGGCATTGAACTTAAAAAATTAACATCATCTGGTAGCTTGCCATCAATTCTTGAAATTAGAAAATTTAAAACATATAACGTATTTGCGAATGTAGCCGCTTGCCAAATTAAAATTTTACATAGTATAATATTATTGAATATTTTAAACATGAAAATTGCCAAGACAGCAATTTAGAATAGATTATAAATCTTACGAATAAGTAAAGTGTTACCAGAGGAATTTTACATGTACAGCACAATATTGCAAATAACGCATCGCTACATAAGATAATTTCCTCTTACATGAAAACATTTGTAACACTATTTTCATTTGAGACACGACAATTTAGAACTTAATTTTATGGTCATTTTTTTACAATTATTATTTATCAACCAAAATAGATCAGAAGCATTTTACGCTTGTATTCAATATTGTAAACAACACATGTAAGAATTCGAATTTTCATTTAAATTAAACCATTATATTCAATTACTTTCAATATATATTATTTAAATATATAACAATATATAAGATAATAATTTAAATATTTTTCATGCATTACATCACAAATAAATTATTCAAAAGAAGTAAACACAATACTATAAACACAGATTATATAATCTTAGTATACACACAATACAAATACAATAAACACAGATTGAACTACGAATGACTTATCACAAAACTCTATTTTCTTCCTTTGAACAATTAACATTGGTACATTTGTAAAATAATTTGTAGGAATAGTTGTGTAGTAAGTGTTTATATATGTATTATTTATATTTTATTTGCATGTTTTTAAGCGTTATCTGAAAATTTTATGTCACAATTTATATTGAATATTTTGCAACATATCAAGACCTGTTCGGGGAAGCGATGTAAATGATAGTAAGAGGAACACATATGTACAATTCTAATTTGTACTTAAATGTATACACTCTTTAGTAGTGAGATTGAAATAAATAAGAGTGGAAAAAATAAATTTATGAGTTGAGTATTACAAAAACAAGTCAAAGCAGAAATTAAGTTAAAAAAAAAAAACTGGATTAGAAGGCTATTTAAAGGTATTTTATTTGTTAAGTGTTTTATTTGTTCTTAATGTGTTTGTATGTGTTTTTCAATCAAATATATAATAAATGTGTTATAAATACCAGGACAATACCCTAAAATAACTGCAGAAATGCATAATTTGTTATAATTTTTGAACAAATCATAATAAAGGATGCAACACTACTTAAAAGGTCACAGTAAGCCAGTGGTTATAGTCGCAAGATTCCTTGTTGGTTATATTAGAATTACATTGTGTGAGAAAGGGCAAGATGGTGAAAGTTCAACAGAACTGGTCAGTTAAGTCTTTATTTGGAATGTCAGACCAGTTAAGTGTGTGCATGTGTTTCACAATCAAATATATACTATTGAGGTGTCGTATTTGCCGTTAGTCAATAGTCCGTCGTCCATCGTATTACTCCGAGCAAGATATCAGTGTAAAAAAGTTAAACATCATTATACGTAACATATGTAATACAAATAAATCTCAAAATCCTGTTCTAAAAAGTATTTTTATTTGATAATTTTTGCTTAAAATTCATTAAACTATTATTAAAAACAAACTAATAGTTATTTCAAAGAAATATATTTCATTTATCCATAGAACAAAATTTTTAAATAACATTTTTTGAATCTTGGATTTTATATTATTCTGTTTTAATGCATTTTAAATTTTGCAATTGTATCAGAAACTAGATAGATATTACACTCGATGCCAACAAGCATAAGTTTCTATATCTTTAACACAGGGATGCAATTGTTTTATTCACAAATACAGCATACGTGAAAGCCTATGTTTCATAAATCCTACTTAGGATGATAGAATATCGTAGAAAAGCAATCTTTTGTATATTAGATGTCAGGCTGTTTGATCTCTTTTCAATGAAGTTAAAGAAAAATCGCTGTATTCATAACAGTTTCGGAAATTTTATTGAAAAATCAAGAAATCCTTCTAGCATTCCCTGGGCCGGATAAACCAATTTGAAATGAAGATCTGCAATGAAACATGACATGTTTCGTAATATTTATCTGAATCTTTATTGCAGAACGAGAATACAATTACATTGCTTTCATTGATATACTAGGTATTTCGCGTGTTTTCTCATTACAGGTGTACATAAGAAAAATATTTATAAGAATTCAAATTATCTTATTTTTTTGAGTCCCCTGGAATAAATTACAGTATATCCTTATATACATAGTTCCTTTTAAAACATTTGTTCTCGGTAGCGTTTTTGTATATTTTAGCTGCAAAATTCTATTGACTATTGAATTTAAACTCACCTATGTAAGATAACTTGGAAATAAATTGATTCAGGGCTCGAACTCACCACCCAATAAATACAAGCACTCAACTGTGACCTCTAGTCTATCACTGCCACATACATTTTTATTACTTTTATATGTGGTTATTATGATTTATTTATTCTAATATTAATTTTTCCAGAAGCATAAATTTTAATCGCGTATGCATTGCATCTTGCATTTATTTTATCAGGTTAAAGGATTTTCTTGATTTAAAAGAAAAAAAAAGAATATAAAAGGCAAAACCTCAATCTTAATCGATTTATGAATCTTTCTCATAAAGGAGAGAAAATTTTTTGTGTATATGTTGCTTTTAAAATATCTTTGAGTACACAATATTTGTGTTGAGAAGTGATAAAAATAAAATGTTGTTTAAATTTATCTTTATGAGCCGTATCTGAAATTTTTTTGGTAAGAAGTAGGCTTATAACTGGAGTTAATATTGTAGAAATCTTCTTATAAGTAAAATAATTTAGGACAAAAAAATCTCCCAAGTTATTTAATATTATTAAAATAGATAAAATTCCACTATGTCGAAAATTTTTTATTTCAGTTAAAACTTTTTATTTTTTATTTTGGAGATACTTAACTGGAAACAATTTACTTAAGTCTATTATGTAGAATTTAAAAAATTCCAAATTATATGAAAAATCTCTTACAAGAAGAAAAATTCTTTCATAAGGCAAACAATTATATTCTCCAAAGTTGAAGTAACAAAGTACTTTCTGCTTTCTTTCTGAGAAAGCATTTTCATGGTTTATTAAATAAACGAAGAGTAATAATAACAGACGAGATTTTGAAGTGCAATAAAAGTTGTTTGATATCTGTCTCATACATTCTAGCTAATGCTTTTGAGCAAAATATTTTAACAAATACGCTAAGAGTCTTTAATGTTACTTAAAGCTTTTAAGATTTTTCTGCATTTCTATTTCAAAGAACAATAAGAGTCAATTAAGGATCTTTCTAATAATGTATCTACAATCACGTAATGGTTTCGGATTCTGTTCCTTTTGGGGTCTTCTTCCGAAACCTCTATTCAAGCAACCTATTTGTTCGATTAATTTTCATTGTAGAATATGGAAGAGATATCAGATTTCAATGAATTTAATTTATTGTAATCTATTTATGACTTAATATCAGTCAAGTAATGTGTTCCGTTTCGAAAGATTTTATGTACAATAATTTTATGATATATACGTTATGTCTAACTGAAGCATGGGAAATTCTATGAAGTAAAATAATTAAATCTTAATCACATTTTTTGTAACATTTCTCTTATCCACTAAATCTAGTAGTTAAATAATTTATAATTTTCATAAACATTATGTGCATTACGCAATGCATAAACAAACAATTAAACTTCTTTATACTAATTAAAGAAATAAATATAAAATTTTAAAGAATCTACCATTCGCAATATCATTCATTTCTCTCTCACAGTTGTATGTATTGTTCAGTCATTATTTATCTACGATTCGCTAGATGACGCCACAGATAGCTGCATGGTGTCTTAAGTAGATAATATTATCTACAATAATAAAATTCCAGTTAATAATCGTTTTCTCAAAACATCTTTAAGGTAATTAAAAAAAATTCATGAAATTGTTATCAATTATTATCAGTGTGAAAAAAAAAATCGTTTGTTACATTTGCTGCTTTTGTAACTGTTTTTTGTAAAGAATAATAATCAATTTTCAAACTATGATGGATATGTGCAACATTCTTATTTGCAATAAATACTATTTATTACAAATCTTTGAATGACATTTGTATTTTAACTTAATTTGGGGAACAGAAAATTTTTTTAAACTCGTGTGAAAATGAAATGATTTCTCACAGTGAATTAAATTGCACTCAGTAGCCAAAAATTAGGAACACCACTCTCTAAGACTTCTATTCATTCATACAACACGTGCACTGTCGTACTAAACCAGATTTTCCTGATAAATTGTTTTCGCCCAGTCAGGGGCATCTGTTAACATTGCAATTCACTTGTTCCAGGGTAACACTAGAGATTTTAGTGAATTATGAGCAACATTGGTGCAATAAGAGAAGAGATGCAATCAGGGACGTCTTAAGGCATGGGCCAACTGAGCCCGGGACCAGGGACTCGCTTTTGTGAGGGGGCCTCATCTTGTTCTCTACTCAACTCTAATAAGATCATAATAATTTTAATCGCCAAATGTTATTCTGGATACATCATTGAAGAAATTATTTCTTATATTAAATATTTCATATCTACAACATTTGCTGTGATTCAGAGAAAATATTAGTTTTATTTCTAAAGAAGATACGTCTAATTTGCATGATAATGCTGCTGTGGGAGGACAGCACAAACACTTATAGACATTCCTTCCAGTAATTTATTTATTTCGCCACAGAGTGTGAGGTATGAAATGAATGACAAAAATACTCTTAAACATCCCCAACAGAAGTGAGCAAAACACATTCCTATCATGGGCAGGATATTCTTGATTGCAATTGGCTTTCATACAAGTCAGAATGTAACAAATGTAACAATTTATTTGATTGTGTCATGAAAAGAATATATTTTCATCATCAACCCACTTTGTAATATACCATTAAACTTGAGCTGTGCAGTTAAAGCTTTAAGTCTGATATTCAGTTAGCTAAGCCTGGAAATGCTTAATTAATATTTAGGACAGGCAGCGGATACCGACTTTCTGCCAAAATTAAAACTAAGTTGAATGCCTTAGAACTTTTAACTATCCTTTGACATTTTACACGTAGTGACAAAGTAACTTGTTCTGCATAAAAATATGATTTGTTGAAATGTAAAATTATTAAATGTTAATGATATATATAACCAAAAGAGACTCTGACTATTATGAGTCAAAAATACAAGGAAGCATCTTTAGTAAAGGAGTATTGAAACTTCACATGTAAGATACAATGTAGTTTAGGATAACTTCCTTAAAGGAAATACCGACATGACATCAAGGTTGGAAAACAGCCACAGCCAGAAATTTAAAATATAACCTTTGGTCAGTACTGACTCTAGTTTCTAAATATACAAACGCATAGTGAAAAATATGACAGGCCTTTTAAATGTTTGATTTTGAAAATATTCACTTGATGAGACAGAAATTAAAAATAGCATGAGAGCCACACATCAAAATTTGCCGATAAAGACATTAATGGAGAGGAATTGAACTTTTAATACATCTTCAGCCATATGATCAATGACTGCGAAAATGAAAGAGAAAAGCAAAGAAAGAAATAGAAAAGAAAGACGATAAAAATATAATTTGAAAGCAGACGAAATGAACAGTTGTTGGCTGAGGGGATTGAATCTGAGATCACAACACACTCTATACATAAATATAAGGAAAGACTATTCACAGTGTTTCAATATTGAAATAATAAGAATTTATCAATACGATTAAGAAACGAGTAAGAGTGTCTTACTTTCAATACTCAAACTGACAAAAATGAATTAAGAAATTTTGATCCAATTTGAATAATTTAAGTTTGGGTGAGTATTGAAAATGAAAGTATTATTAACACTAATTTTAGACCTAATTAATGATTTTGTAAACTTAAAATGTAGAAACGAATTTCACATAAACCCATTTTACTTCATGGATTGTTTTATGGATCTCTACATGTATATACACTTTGGAATTAAAACTTTTATTGGGTATAAAAGTATCAAAGAATACCTACCATAAGTCATACCTGTAATATGCCATACTACCATGGGATTATCTCATGGTACTACCTGGTCTATAACCTTTATCATAATATGTCTTTAATTTGTTCAAGACACTATAAAGCTCTGTTTTAAAAGCAATATCTGGTGCGATTGGGTGATAAACAATGTATAAAAACTAACTAACAAACTTACTGAAGAGTGAGGAGGTGTACTAGACGGTGGAGGGAATACGACACGCAGATCATTCGAAATAGTAGCAGTCAGGCCCGTCCGGTGAAAGATAATATATCGACGGTAGCTACTGTTCCAGACCGATGACTGCTGGGCGTATTTGATCGCTAATAATCTAGCACCAGCGTTAAGGTTGTAACCAGATCCGTTTTAAAATTGTCTTTATCAGGGGGATGACCAATAAAATATGATTTTCCTTAATTTATAGTAAAATGTTCTTCATTTCATTATGAAGTTCGGTGGATTAGTCGCCTGGCTACGATCTGAAAGTGTTGTAGGTAGTTTTAATGAGAATTTGAATCGGTTTCCGAATTCATCACTTGCAGCGCATCCCCACTCATGCACACACACACACACACACACACACACACAATACACACACACATACACACACACGCAACAATACAAAACACTCAATATTACACAATACAGTCACACACATATATGAGAGTAATAATATATAGAGATATAGAAAAATATATATATATCCCGCTGAATAAAATGTGTTTCCAGAGTGGCTCTCATTTGGGTTGGGGCAATTAGTTTACATCGAGCAATTCACGTATTTTAAATGTATTATATTAAATTGACTTTAATTTAATAATTGAAAAGCACTTAAACGTGCTTTAATATTGCTGGAAATACCACTGGAATTACAGCATTGATGACGAATTGTAAAAATGTCTGAGATTTTATTACTTTCGAATACATTCGAAGATGTAAACAATCTTTGCAAAATGGAGCAGTATTTATTTAATTGATGAATATCTTCCTTAAATGTAACTTACGACTGTAAAATGATATTTTAGGATTGCCTGAATTTGTAACAAACTGTTTATAAGAACGATTCAAATATATCATGAAAATTGCAAACCACTTAATAATCCAACTTCGTTAGATATTCTTCATTACAGAGAAATATTCTAAATCGGAGAAATAAGTAAATATTTTACCTCTTGCATTATTTTTTAAATATACAATTATTGATTTATACTTAAATATCAGTTTTTTTTTAAATACTGTGACGTTAGGCTATTCTATATTCCCTTTTCATTAATCTCGAGGACTGTATAATAACTTGAATTGCATAAACTTACAATTCCTTCCCAACCATAATCAAATATGATAAATTGTATGAAAGTAGAAGTAAAAAGAAGTAAATTAGAGATAATGACATATAAATGAAAGAGAAATGAAGGAAAAATAAAGGAAGATAGAAGATAAGAATTTGCTGACAGACATTTATAATTTGTATTGAAGAATCTTAATTAGTTTCTGGGTTGAAGAAATTTCTAGTCAAAAAATATGAATGAGCTGTTTGTAGAAATTGATTAAATCATACGAGTGAATAGGTAATTTAAGAATTTATTAGTTGATTTTAATTTAGAATTGATTTGTCAAGTGAAATTCGAGAGAGAGCTACTTTATCTATCCATTAGTGATTAATAAAGTATTTAATTTGTTCCTACGTTTCTTCAATTGGAGTTTAATGTCCTATGTTTAGTATATTACATTTTTATATGACCCGAGGAATTAAGAAACGTCGTTACACATGCACAGTACTTTTACTAAGTTCATAAGTATAATTAGATATTTATTTTTAATTAGAAAAAAATTTACCTTAATAAATTGGGATTAACATTTTTTTGATAGAAGTCACTTTTATTTATTTCATATTATTTTATGAATGTTTAGCTCGAAAATTGTATAGGTATTTGCAAAGTAAGTAAATAAGTAAAGATTTTGAAATTGTTGATAAATATCAGGTCAATTCATGTGAAGAAAAAATGTGATATAAATACAAACTTTGATGTGATTGAACAAACTTTATGAATTTAAACATTTAGCAATAAAAGATATATTATTTAATGTAATCTGATATTTGTTAGCCTTGAAGCTACATTTTCCAAGGAAATATTATCTTTAAATGTAAGAGTTTCAAAATAAAGATAACGAATTCAAAATATGTCTTTAAGAGTGCGGCAGGTTCAAGAATTACCTGCTTGAGAAACTCACTGCACTAGCGTGCACGGATAATTTTTCCTTTTTTCTGAAAAGGTTAAGAGTATAACGATCTTCGCACCCCAAGAAATTGTTACCATAAGGTTTCCAGGCATCTCTGCCTCTTGCACATATCTGGAAGCATTGTTTGACTGTTTTGGTTTCCAGATTGTAAATGATGAATCCAGTTCTCTGAGATTGGGAAAAATTCCCGCAGAATTACGAAGACAACACGACACAAATAAATAGTTTAATTACTATGCAAATCAAAATTAGTTTTATTATTATGCATTATACAAATTAGTTTTGATTCGATAGTGAAAGGCTGCCGAATCAAAACTTATTTGCACATTGTGTGTCACATCTGTTACGGAAATTGTTAGCTGATGGCAGCATAATGGTTTGACCAACTTGCCATAGTTGAAAAGCATATGCTCTTTTTCAACATTCGTGAATTCGTTGTGTTCTGTGTGCTTGTTTATATAAAATTAAATTATTCTTTCTTTCTTATATATAATTAGTTAGTGAAAATTTTCTTTATCAATTGGTATGATTGTATTTGAACAAAAAGGATTATATTCCCGCCAAAGATTTATCTAGTGAAAGATTAAAGTGAAAGAAATTTTGCACTTTGAATACAATAAAATATCCTAAATTCATCTTTAGTATTAGCTGTGTTTTATCTTTACAAATTGATTCTTAGTGTTTTTAATGAATTTTATTTATATAAATTTGTTAAAAGGAAAAATTCATTAAACTATACTTTTTACTAAAACTGATTAACAATTGGAAGTTTTCTTGAAATTTTTTAATTTTTATTTTATGTTGCATTCTATAAAAGTTACAAAACATACAGAAATAAAAGCACAAAAAGCTTCTTTTTCTTAAAGAAAATTAAAGCGCACTCACTGATGACTGATGGATGCTACACATTTACAACACGGTCTGAAATTTCAAAGCCAGTTTTACTAAATACTATTGCAAAAATGTATGAAATAATTTCCTACAAATAAGAAAAATAATACTCATTTCACAATAAATATGATTTTAATTAAACCAATTACCTTTAGAGAAAGGAGTTATTATTTAGGATTTAATTCCCTTATTGACGCCATCTACTGTGACATTATTTAATTGTCTATGGAGTCGTTTAGTGGGCAACAGAGAAAAAACAATGAACTTTTAACTACCATTTGTAGAATGGGTTACAAAATAATAAATATTTATTTACTTCTATTTATATTTTTGTCCATTCAATTCAATAGTTTAACGTTATTTAAATTACGGTACAATTCTGCAATGCCCAGTCATGCAAAGGCTGCATTCTTTAAAATATATTATTAGTAAAAAAGGAAAAGAAATTTTTAATAAAAATAGAAATATCAAATCTATTAAAATGAAGATTTAGTAATATATTTATCTTGCGATTTGACTCTCGCAAGAGGTAATGACTAAATAACAGCATACAAAAGAAAAAAAAATCTTTCTTCTTGAAAGTTTCAATGATAATACCATGAAAGATGATCATATATGAACACATATACATTTAAAAAGATTCTACACTTTCTTTTCCACAAAACTGAATTTTTTAGAATTACTTTTCGTTCAATAATATTTTCTCAATCATATGAACTTACTATGTTTCAGTGTTTTCCTACTGAAAATGTGAATTGGTATCTTTTTTGCTTCATCATATCACTTATGCAAAACAAATTTAGTAATTCAACAAGTACCACTTCCTATCCCTACGGGATCCTAAATATAAAATTTGAAATTTCAAGGAATTTTCTAAAATAAAAAAAATTCAAAATCTGGTCTACTCCAAAAACAAAGTAGCATAAAATTAACATTAATATAAGATACGGAATTATATAAAATGAAATCTTAATGAATTGATTTCAGGCATTTTTCTGACAGCTAGATATACTACTCGATAGAAAAGGAGAATGAATTAGTCCTTTATTTATTATCTTTTTTTCTATTTATTGAAGAAGCAAAAATCATACTTTTCTCTTTGAGAAGAAAAGTTTTTAAATGTTTTATTTCTTATTAACCTTTTTTAAAGAACTTTCTTATGGAAACAAATCTTTGAATTTAATTTTCTATCGTAATGATAGTTTTTTTTCCTTCATTTTTTACTAAAATAAAAAAAATTCAGAAAGATTTTATAGACTCATAACTTAAGATAAACAACATTAATATATCACAGAGACAGAAAGTTTAAAAAAACGTAAAGTGTCGTCTATTAAGAAACACGTTACATCTCAGAAGGAACGACTTTTAATCAATTTGTTTTAAAAATAACACCGACGCATTTTTTTTAAAAAAATATACTTAGCTGTAAAAATCACATGATATAAAAATTTCATTAAACAGATGGGTCAGGTTTGATTTCTTAAAACTAATCCTTTATAATAAAACCTTTCTTTAAAACGCATTTTCCTTTACTTAAAAGTTGCGTAGGATTAATCAAATTAAATTTAGCTCAGGAAAGTTTTCGATTTTTTCAAAGATAACCACTTTTAAAATTTTTAATAAACGAAAGGCAGATGAAAAAAATTAAACTTTTAAGTAAGAGATTTTTGTATTTAGCCATGCTTTTACAAAAAAGTAAAACACAACCTCTGGTTATATTATGATTCATGTGATTAAGTACATTTCAGTTACATATTAAAGTAAAATTATTTTTGAAAACATGTGTGCATCTTTCCAAATTGATAAGTGTTTCTTAATTTTTTTATAACAATAACTAAATAATACAATCTCTGGGATTCACACACACATTAAGCTATAATTAATATGAAAACAATCTAGCTTATTCTCTCTATAATATTCTCTCTAATGTGATATATTTTATATATTTTAATTAAGTTTTCCTACAAATTATTTGAATAAACGTAAGAAAATTACAAAAAAAAATGATAGTTAATATAGAATATTTTCCATGTAACTAAAATGTGTGAATTAAATGTGCTCAATGCAATGTCCGTACAAGCATTTATTAAAGCAACATTTTTTAAGTTTACACTTAATTGATGAAATGTAAACTGGTAAAACTAATATCAAAACGAAAAGAAATCAAATAAAAATGTTTGAGAAATCCTTAAATTACCTTTAAGAGGAGGCAATAATTTAATATTCTTGAATCTTTGAATAACCTAATACCAACCATAACGTGTAAAAAGAACCCGTTAGTAAAATAGAAAAAAAATATTTAGAAAAAATAATGATATAAAAAAACAAAAAAAATTCTCCTAAAATTAAATTTATGAGGGGAATTAACTGTTTGTCAAAATGCTAAACATTTGGGAAGGTGACAGTCTACAATCTAGTTTGTTAAACAAAAAGTATCGTATTTTACATAATTAGGATGGATAGATCTAAACTGAGAGTACACAATTAAGATGTTCTACATAGTTACGGATAAACTAACAATTATTAGACATAAGAAAGTTTTACTTATAAAAAGATGTGTCCATCTACAAATGGCAGACAAAATTTTTGGAAACACTTAGATCCATATTACTTTATTAATATGGCATTTGTCATACTATATATTCCCTTAAAGGTTCTATAATATTATTTGATGTATATGCACAAAGGTAACTATTTTAATTCATCTTTATATTCATTAAGCCAATTTGTGATACCTGCTACTGCATAGAGTCTGAAACAAAGGGTAACTATGGAAAGTTATCTGCACCATTGGCTGAACATGATCATAGAGTACTTTCAAATAGGTTTGGGGTATTACCTAAACCATCAGAATTACGTTGGCCTAAATAATGCGAAGAAATTGTACCACACTATCAAGAATCCGATTCCATACTTTACTGATGAAACCAAGTAGACGGATTGAAAAACTTTTGCTGAATACCATAGAGCATATACTCTTCTTGTAATGGGAAACCAAATGGAAAACGATTCGTCAGATCAAATTAATTCTGCCTAGTCATCAAGGTTTCAGATCTGAACCTCTGTGAACTACTATATGTATTTTGGCTATGATGTCAATAATAGGGACTTTTACTTTGCAACATAGTTATGAATGTCTAATCACTGTAGCTCGCATTGAGCTGGTTTGCTTCAAATGGGACCTTCTCGACCGATTTTTAATTCTGCTCTTATCTGAGCAACTGTGGATTTATGTTGTGGCGTATTAATATTACTTAGCTCATTCGTTATTTCAAGTACAAAATTAAGCCACATTTAAAGCCCATAGCATAATTCTAAGCACAGATATATTACTTTTAATTAATTAAAATAGTCATAAAATAACAATATTTAAAATCTTAAAACAACTAATCTTAAGTATAGTGTTTATTATTTCTCTATAAGGGGAATGCTCTCTACTATTTCACTGTCTCTCTATGCGGTAGTAACAACTTCTACAAATTGATAAAAAGTTGTTCTTACCTGGATACTTGTGTCTGAGAAACTGAATTAATTTTGTGGTGGTAGCTCCGATCAGTCGGAGTCGTGCATTAAAGATCCCACACATGCGCAAGTAATTCCCTCGCACTATTCAATTCTTCCACATTCTTTCTGCACTCATATTCAGTTCTTCATTTCTTTTACACGAACTTCTTTATTCTTAATGTTTACTTAATTTGCGTTATTATGTTTCATTTGGTTAGAAAGGAGCTGGAAACTTAAATATCAGAAAAAGAATAAACCCTATATGTTAGTTAAGGGAAGGTTCAAAAACGGTCCTGTTCCTTCGTTTTTGGGAAATAATTCATTACTTTGCTCACTAATATTTGTATCATAGTTTCCACGTTTAGAAATAACACAATGCTTATTTCTATACTTGGTCGTAATGTTAAACACAATTTTCCTATTTTCTGCACCACTATATGTGTTTTTTCACACTGATGTTAGTAATGTGGGGTTTGTAGTTTGTAACATAATTTTGGACAATAAAACCCTTACAAGGCATATGCCAATAACCTTGTCTTTCCACAAATTACTGAGATTTGATATTTTAAAAAATATATTACATGTCTAATGTTTTACCAGCAATTGCATCATATGAAGTAAATGATTGACGTATACAAAAGCCACATTGAAGCTACATTGGAAAAAAAGTTTACTCTAAGAATTTCATATGAGCCTATTATTCCATTAGTATATCAATATTTTTGTTTTTTTTTCTATGTAAGTCTTATAAGTGTGCTTTCAACTCATGTAATGTGTTCGTATTGGCTTCGATATGGTAAGAAAGTCTAATAGAAAAAGGTTTATTTAATGCCATGAAATTTATCCCGTCATTGAACTTTCTATTTTTTGAGAATTAAATAACAACTAATAAACTATCCAATCATCTTAAATTTAAATCTTGAGTATTTTTTTTTTGTTAGTTTCTAAAAAAGTTATTTTTGATTTTATATAATAATATTTAAAAACTTCCAATCGTTGCAGAACATCTATCACATGATTGATAAAGAATTAAATTTCCAAATTAAATATAATCTTTTGAGCATGATGCAAGTATATTTGTGAAAAAACAATTACGCTTCATAAAAAAAACTTCACCTTAATCTTATGTTTATCGCGTATTTTGTATAAAAAGACTACGTCCAAGTTTATTGTTCTTTTCTGTTTCATAATAGAAAAAATACGAAACGAAAAGAGTTTACATTTTAATTTTTTTTGACATTATTATGAAATTAAGACTATATTGTGCTAAGAATTAATCTAATTTTCAAATAACAAACATATGATATTTAAATGCAAAATTAACTTAAAAGTCTTAAGGGTCTGAAGTATGTTATTATTCATAATTTTCAACAAATATAAAACATGCTATTTCATTTAAAGTCGAAGAATCTTTTTACATCAATTTAAAATTTCCATTTTTACATGCATTATAGAATGTAATCATCTTGAACTAAAAAAAATATTGCTTATTTCAGAATTAATGACAAAGGTAACTAAGATCGCAATAAAGTTATTCCAAGATTTTCGAATTTAGGAATTGCTAAGAAAATACGGAATATTCTAATCAATTATCAGAATAATTAGTGCTCCTACATGAACTATTCTGTTTATAACAGATGCCTTCTTAAGTGTTATTAACGTTTCTCTTTCACCTAATGAATTTCATACCCTCACTTGAGAAGGAAATAAAGGAAAATAATAATATTAAATGAAAAAAAAAATCGATCGCAGTTTTTTTTTTAGCTAGTTTAGCTAAAAGTTTGCTCTTTTCAGGATAAAAGGAATCAAAATATGAGAACAATCCAAGTTTATTGTTCTTTTCTGTTTCACAACAGAAAAAATATGAAACGAAAAGATTTAACATTTTAATATTTTTTTTTTAATCACTGAAATACGAATAACGAGTCTAAAAAGACATCAGATTATGAAAAACATGTTTTAAGTGCTACTTGAATTGCTTTTAATATTTATTCTCTCTCTCTCTCTTTTCACAGAGGTGCTCTCGTGATATTATTTATTTTTCAAGGAAAATGTAATTCTTCGCACTTACTAGGGCTCATTGCTTTTGTAAATACAATTTTCACACATTTTTGGGTAGGGATTTGGAAATTTTATCACCCTGAAATAAATTAGAATTTAAGGTTGAAAAAAGAAAATTACCATTTGCTTATCTTTCTAGTTCTTGGAGATATTTTTACTCTTTGATATTTTTTCTTACAGCATACGTAAATCACGAATGAGCGAGGCTTGATTGAAAAGTGCAGCCACTGCGGAGACCAGCCACTTAACAAATGTATTGGTGGTCAACCTCACATCCGGATCAAATACTCATTAAAGACAGGTGGGCTCATGTGAAAAACCAAACAACAGTTATGTTTTCCCTGAATTTTAAGATCAAGTCTTGATTTTATTCAGTCCGATTTCCAGTGAACCAAAAGCAACTTCGCACCAGATGATACAGTTTTGCCGATATCGTTTCCTATTCCATTTGGATTGCTCATTGACCAATTGCTGAGCTTATTAATTTAGCCATCTATCTAACAGAAAGGATTGTGTGTTTTTGGAAGAAGTGTAGTTAATTTCATTTCATAGAACATTTCTGAATAGAGGGGAGCGTTCTACTAATCTTTCATCTAGAACGTCATGTACGAGAAGATAGTGCTATTTTTTCTAGCGAATGACTAGAACGAAAAAATATCACATTAGTATAGAAAATGTTAAAGCGACCAGCACTTTATCTTATTGTATATATCAACTTTATTATTTAAATTAACTACAATTAATTTATGTAAATAGTATTCTCTAGGTATCCTGTCATTTACTACAACCTGCGTCAACCCAGCAGCCAAGCCGCCACAAACATAACATTTTTTATTTGTCCCTTGATTTTAAAATTTCTTTTTGCACAGGAAAGCTACATGTATGAATATCCCCCTATGGAATGCATTTGCCTCCTTTTGTCCACAGTTGTCATTAATGGTGATCCATCTGATTCTAAGGTAGTAGCAGCCAGGCGTCACACGCGCAACTTTGCAAATTTCTTGTCTTCACAAAAATGAAATAATAACATGCTAAAGTTAAAGAGTTTCCACTGTAAGAAGGGTCACTCATGGCTCAGCTATCAGAGCCGTATACTCTCCTTCCTTTAAAAAAATGCTTTTAAACTATCTATAAATCTCAGCTTCATTCCCTTAACCTGTACAAAATACTTATTTATACATTCTAAATAAGATGCAAATAGAAAACAAACAGAAATGCTTAAGACCACTGTATCCCCCTTGTTTGAAGAATCTGAACCTAAAAAAGTTTATATCATGTGTTGAAGTCACTTCTGTATATCAGCTGAGCTTCGTTTACTTTATATTTTTCTCTCGATAATCAAAACAGATCACCAGAATCAAAAAGTACTTTACTGACGCAAGACCAACAGTCTAAAGGTTCAATGAAATGAACTGCAGTAGACATGAAACCATTTATAGTGATTTAAGAAATTCCAATTTACCGTATATGACTGAAAATCCAGGTATTATACACCTGTCTAGTAGATCAAAGTAAACAGGATTAATCACCTAGCTGTAAATGGTAATTGGGACATATATATATATATATAATGTGTTCCATATTCCCTCTGTTCCAATAATGCACTTTTCTTCAAATGTCTTCAGTTCAACAGCATATCGTCGTAAAAAGGTTAAAGGACATCACTGATCTATTACGTAGGAGATGCGTATAACTTTCAGGATTCAGTAAGTATTATGAAAAAATTAAATATGAATTATGATTATTATGATCCCTACACGAGTATCAAATAAAAATGTCAAGGCTATGCAGGCATTACTTCTCAGTTTTGCTTCGCAGTACGATAATTGTTCAGAAAGTAAAAGTATTAACCTTCTGAAGCTCAAAAATAATTTTTTTAATAAAGTTTGCTAAACTGCAATTAAGAATAAATTATTTGGATTAGAATGTGTGCTTGTTGTCTCAGTTGTTTGAAAACTCTAGTTGAATTGTTTCGATTCCAAATCCCTACCAGCTACGATTTGAAGAGCGTAATCTGGTTTCTTTTCTTAAAGAAAAATGCACCACTCTAGATTTGCAACTATACTCGTTTAAAAACTGTATATCGGGATGGTGTTATGAACTGTTCTATTGTATACAAGTGGTATTGTGAGTTTAAAATGACAGGGAAAATTCGTGTGGTCTTTCTCTTTAGACTATAAAGGAATTATCTTCATTTAAGTTTTGCTCTATGGAAAAGCAGTTGAGGCCAAGCGATACTGATAAACCGTAACAAAATTAAAATACGATGCAGAAAAACAGTATAGGAATGTAAGCGTAGATAGTATGTTTGTTATACGACACGTCCAAAGCCACAAAGAAACTGTTAGAGTCGTTCGATTGGGACATCATCAACCACTAATCTCACGGCAATTTTGTCATGTAAGTTGTGAGAATCAATATTATAATAAATTCAAACAGCTTTACGTTGTTTTTAAAAATATACTTGTATAATAAATGTTTTAATTATTAGTAGATGTAGGAATCTAAAATTGTTTTCATATAGTTTCCTCTTTTATAAATTTAGTACGAAAAAAAAAGAATAAAATTGTAATAATAATAAATATTACGTGATACAAATTCAAGAGAGTTGTCAAGAATGAAAAATAAACCGAATGTGGTTCATTATAACGCGTTAAGAAAGTTTACTATTACATTTAAGTAACATCACTGAATATCGGTAATTGCATCCAAACTTTATTTTAAATATTACATTTCATAAAAGTACCGAAATTTGCTTTTCTCGAAAGTTATCAAAAGTTATCTTAGTTCTGGTGATATCAAAAGCGAGCAGGAATTTGTTGTATGTGACAAACTATT
Source organism: Nephila pilipes (assembly GCA_019974015.1). Lineage (NCBI taxonomy): Eukaryota > Metazoa > Arthropoda > Arachnida > Araneae > Nephilidae > Nephila > Nephila pilipes. The sequence continues at coordinate 39,431 of BMAW01110315.1, read as the reverse complement.
CAAGCCGATTTTGAATTTTTTTTATAATACATGCATATTTACCCCTTTTTAAAACAGAAAAAAACGGTATTAAATAATTATGATTAATACGAGATTTGTTTCCAAGCATTTACAGCATTCTTTGATATATTCTAAGAAATTTCACACTGAATAAAGAAAATCGAAATTTGAGAGATGGTGCAACAATCAAAAGTTAGCCAAGAGTAATAGTTCGTTCAGTCATGTAGTTCTTAAGAATTTGATCTCCAGTTCTGTAAGACAATACTCTTTATCACAGTGCGTTTATACATCAGAGGATCTCCTTGAAGGCTTCTTCTAAGAGAATTTCCCTTCTCAAGTCAACAAACATTCTTATCTTTCTGCTTACTTACGGACAATGGCACTTGTAAGAATTGATGACATCCCTGCAAAACCTGTTTAAACTCACGTGGATGAAAGCAAGGAAGACAGATCGTTCCGGTAAAGAATTTTTCATTAAATACAATTACTATCAGTAATATATCCAAAAAAGAAATCTTGCCTGCTTCACAGTTTTTCGTGGCAAAATACTTACGATAGATGGGGTATAACGTATTGGGAACGAAAACAATTAAGCTAGAGATAAATGTATTTAATTTTAATTTTACCACACAAAATACGCCATGCTCCTATCAACGGTCTCGTTCAAGTCCCACTTCATATACTTTTGCTCTGAAGTCATTGCTTGCGCATCTCAGTCTCCAAGTCTGATTGGATGATTTTATCCCTGACGAAATCAACTAGATTGTGACATAGGGTTCTCTGCAAACCCCTTCTTCCTCTTAAGAGATTTTTTTCTGATAAAGGAAAATTTCTATTCATTGGAGTTCGCTAAAAATATTTAAATGTCAGTAAAACAGGAGGATGTCAACAGAAGAACAGTTAATAGCTCAAACCACACAAGGAATTCTCTGAAGTGATACTCTTACAAATCTTTTATAGTTTCTTTACTTTATTAACAGCAAATGTCACAAACACTTTGAATTTTATACACAGTGATTAATAAATCAATTTACCTTTCTTATTGGGTTTATTTTTAATTCTGTTATCTTGAAACATTTTGCATAGCGTTCTAATGCATAATCCAGCATCGTAATATTGAAATGAAATAACAATGTTTCTCCACTATAAATTTTAAGAAAATATGTTAGTATATCACATGTTTATAAAACTTAATACTATCAATGTATATTAGTGCATATATACTATCATAAATTTCTTATATATAAGTGTGATAAAATTCTAATATATCAATTGTGTTCACTGAAATTTGAAAATTTACCTTAAATGTATACAAAAGATATTTATGCACTCTTGTCTAACCTTATGACATCAATTATTAGAAATTGGACTTATTTTTTAAAATGTAGAATATCTCATGTTTTCTGTAGGAAAAGAAAATAAAGAAAATTTAGCGTTCAGTATAGAGCTGAAACAATAACACACATCTTTGGAAAATACGTATTAATCTTTAATCAATTCTACTTAAAGCATCTGCATTAACATGACTTCTCCCAGGTTTATGGAGGACTTCGGTATTAAATGGTTGTAGTACAAGAGACCAACGCATTAGTTGTGGGTTTGTTCTTGCATTTGTTTCAAACCAGATTAATGGTTATGGTCGGTTTGGATGATAAATTTTTGCTGTCGATTCAGATAACATTTTAATTTCTTCACTGCATAAACGATAGCTGCACATTATTTTTCGGTTGCGCAATAACTTTTCGTGGTATCAGAAATATTTTACTAAGGTATAAAATAGGATGCTCTTCCCCTCTGTCATTTCTCTGAGCCAGGACAATGTGCCCGAAGCATCAGTTGGAAGAATGAATTTTTTTTCTTGAAATCAGGAGATATATAGAAATGGGTTAGTCGACAGCTTTTCCTTCAATTGTTCGAAAGAATTTTGGCTTTCAGAAGTCCATTTAATGTACTCTTTCTTTGATTTTCACATTTGGATATATAATCAATAATATCCCGTTATTCCCTTAAAGGCTCTAACCTGGGTTTTAGTCGGGGAAATTGGGAAATCTAAGATTGTTTTAACCATTAATTGAACAGAAGAACGCTTTCCTAACCCTACAACATGACCGAGATATTTGACACAATCTTAAATGAATTTACTTTTAACTGGTTTGATTTTTAAACGAGCATTCTGTATCCTTTCTAGTACCTTATCAATGTGATTTATATGATCATCCCAGTTTTCTGAAAAGATGGTTATATCGCGTAAATATGGTATAAAAGACTATGACACCCTTAGAGTAGTTCAGCCATCAACCTGTTGCAATAATTGGGAGCATTTTTTTTTGTCTAAACGGCATACGTAACGGGCGGTAAGTTCCAAAACTTATAGTAAATTTAGTTTAGTTTTTTATTAACGTCGCACTAGAAGCAACACGAGGGCTATTGGCGACGGACCTCGTAATTTTGAACCACGGTCAAGTGACGAGGACGACACCTGAGCTGGCACCCCTTCTCCTAACATCCACACCACGCCAACGGGAGGACTTTGGGCCCCGAACAGATTTAACGTGCATCAGCCCCGGCTACAAGGCGGGTCTTTGGTGGCCAAGGATCGAACCCGCGACTGAACGAAAACCGTCAGCCGCTATCCACGACCTTGACCACTAGGCTACCGCGGCCCCAAACTTATAGTAAAAGCAGCAAACCTCTGAGTTTTCGGAGTTAAAGGAATCTGCCAATAACCTTTTGTTAAGTCGAGTAGAGTGATGTATGAGGCAACAGCGACTGTTTCAATCCTCTGTTATAAGTTTGTTAAAAGGTAAAACTGAGTCCTTATTACCTCATTCAATTTCCTATCTTCGGTGCAAGGCCTAGGATTTCTTCCTCCATGACTTCCAACCAATATCATCGGTGAAGCGCAATCTGACTCTCCCACTTTTATCCTTTGATATTTTAACATTTCCTTAAATTCTTCTTGTAGTAGATCAGTTTGTCTAGGTGACATTATATATGGCTCCGTACTATTAAGTACAGCATTTATAAGTTCAATATAATGTTTTACCTAGTGCGTTTTTCCTGGTTCATTAGAAAATATTTTAGAATAACGACACATATCTCTCAGTTTAGCTATTTGTTAATTATTCAATCTTTCTTTTAACTGATTCTTTTCTGTGATTTCATCAAAGTCATAAACATTTGGATTGGAATCAATGCATGGAAAACTTTCTTCTAAATTGGTCGATTTTTCCCTTTCTCTGCAGTTAACATTTATAGATTTGGCTCTTTTGTAATATGGCTTCAACATATTTATATGAAAAACTTGATTTGATTCTGTATAGTTGTAAAAGATTGCAACATAATTCATCTGCGAAATATTTTTCTCTATTCTCCCTGATTCTTTTCACTGAACAGATAGTTTATTCGGTCTTTAAGTCCGTAACACTAGCATTAAGTCCTTCCGAAAATTCTCGTTCGACGGTATTTCTGTCATACCATTCCTTTCTTTTAGTCTTCATTTCTTCTATTTTTTTTTTTCAATGGCCAAATCTTTACATATTTTAAGTCGGCTTAAAAGTTGGGAAACATATTCTACAACTGAAATATCCTTTTATGTAGTCTCTATCCAGTTCTCATATAAAAAAGTTATAGGGGTTCTTAACTTTTCCCATGCTCCAATTCAGAGGGAGTGAAATCTGCTCTCTCATGAGTAATAGTTCTTAAAGCAAAAGGTGCAGCTGGTAATTGTTTTTCTCATTCCGGAGCTGATTCAATACATATCACTTTTAACCCTTTCGCTACCCGAGGGAGAAAAAAGAAATGCTTCTCTGGGCCCGCGGCTTCTTACCGCGGAGTGTCCCACTGTGCCCAGACGATTTTAGATATTAAGCGTAATTAGCGAAAAAATTCCTCTAAAATCAGCCACTTATTAAAATATTTTGGTATTTACATATATTATTTAAAATGCATTAGACTTAATATATACGGGAAAAAAGATTTAATCGAAAATTGTACGTTTTATACATAAAATTATTACATAAAAATCATATCTTTAAAGAAAATTTAAAATATACTTACATTTGTTACATAAATTTCATGGTCTTATGATGTAACATTACATGGAATATTAAGATATAAAAAATGATTCTTATTTTGTTGTATGACATTTCTATTAAAAAATTTCTTCAACGCATAGTACAATGTGACATGTCTTACACGTATATTTTGTCAACTTTTGAGGCTTCACGCAAGATTTTGAGCAAAGGGCATATCTTAGTCCCTCCCTTTTTTTTTACTCTAATATCTATGTACAGATTTGAATTATTTTCGCTATATTACTGTCAGATTCATTTATTATTTCGCAAATCTCAGTAGATAAATACTTTCTTTTCGTTATGACTGTCGCTGCAAATAAAAACTGACCAAATGAAACGAATAGCTGAGGACATCTGCATCCAAAAGCCCTAACCCCCATAAAGGGCCATAAATTCTCCTTCGAACTTCTTAGAAGCAACTAAGAAAGAAAAAAAGCAAACCGAAAGCAAGTGGACCCTTTAAATCATGCCATTACATTTAAAGAACCGCTCTGCAACAAGTGCTTTCAACAATTACCCCCCCTCCTGATATCCAGAAGTGAAAACTAACCTCATATCACCAAGGTCAACACTCCAAATAATTCATCTATATAGATTCCGCGGTATTGTAACGCCATATAATAAAATTAAAAAATCAAATAAAACGTTCTCATCAAGCATATCTCTATTGATACGCTAGGCCGTAGAAGACTCTCACAGAGCGTATCGCCCGTGATACGCTGGGCACAGGAGAGCCAACACGAGCATATCGCCTATGATTTGCTGGGAGCGAACGGGTTAAGATTCTTTTTAGAGTTCTGTGGAATCTTTCGACTCGATTATTTTGAGGATGATAAACTGAACTCCATGCAACTTTTAATCCCCGTTTTTCAAAGAATTCTGTAGTTAAAATTCTACTTAATGTGATTTCATGGTCTGCTTGAATCTCCTTAGGAAAGCCCATTCTACTAAAATCTGTAATAAAGCTTCCACAATTGTGGTGGATACTATATCAGACATTGACACATCTGGGTACTTCGAAGATATGCAAATGACAGTTAAAAGATATTTATTCCCAGTAGGTGTAACGGGAAGAATCCCTGCAGCATTAACATTTAGCTTTGAAATTACTTCACTAATAACAAGAAATAATTATATGGCTGCTTTTTTCGATCAGTTTTTTTACTTACTCTCTGATAGAATCACAGCTTTTCACAAACTCTTCAATTTCTTTTTAACACTAAGGCAAATAAAAATATCTGGCAATCCTCTTCTTCGTATTTGTGACACCTAAATGTCCCGATGTGCCCTCATGACCCATTTTGAGAATATACGATCAGAAATTTTCTGGAATAACCAATATTCGCCTTTCGTCTCCATTTTTGTCTTTTCGCTTTTTAAATTAGAGAGATTTCTTTAATTAACGAATAATCATTTACCTCATTATTCATGCTATTCTCTAATTTCTAGATCAAGGGAGATAATTCTTCACTTCTATGCTGTGCTTCTATGAATTCATTAGTATTAATTTTAATTAAATCTATTGCGCCCTTTTCTTATTTCTTAAATGAAGGTAAAATAATTTCCAGAACTTTAGCTATATTTTCTTTCAATTCAATTTGTTTATCTTCATATGTTACAATTGTGTTATTTTGTTCTGCTTCTTTTTTTCATTGCCTCTGACTCTGAATTGCATTCACCATTTCCCATCTCTGTAGACCATTCTGTTCTACATCCGATTCTAGGAGTGCAGCTGTTTGATTCCCTAAAAATATATTTTCCTTGATCCAGTTGTTTCCGAATAACAGCTGATTTGTGATTAAATATCCTAGTTCACAATCAATTTTCACTTCTGCAAGTGGCAGACAAATCATATGTTCATCAAGAATATTTTGGCCCCCCCCCCCCCCATGTTTACCAGTAAACATTTCTAGTGTAATATGTTTTTCACAAACATCTTTTGAAGCTCCTGTATCCCTAAGGATCGGCATCTGAATTCCATTCACCTTACCTACGAGTATATATGAGTCAAGAGAACCGTTGTCGAAATTACCTTTAACCTTATTTATAATTTCAGAGGGATGTTTCTTCAATTTAGGGAACAGTGGTTGATAGGGATCATTAGATCCACATTCAAAACACTAGGGTTGTCGCCTTTTTTCGTCTTTTTTATATTCCCTGGTACTTCCAGGATTATTCCAGGGCATATTTTTTTCGGACTTATAATTAGATTGTTCCACTTCTTTTTCGCTGAGTCTCTGGATTATGATAATTGAATTTTTTTCTGAAATATTCTCCTAACATCTTCATATTTTACTATTTTATGAGCGATTTGAATGGGAGCTCAGATATCACTCCATTCATCCAAATGGCTTTCCTTATATTCAATTGGAGACTTTTTCTTCATTTGATCTGTTATCATTAAATCTTTTAGTTGTTCAAAGTTAGTAATATTTAATCCAGCGAGCCACCTTTCAAAATAAGTCTGAAGTTCGTTATTAAAATAACGCCATGTGCTCTCGGAATTTTTCTGGTGTTTAACAAAAAGCTGATGAAATTTTTCAGGGCTTAATTTAAATCTTTTTAGCAGTAACGTTTTTATATCATCGTAATCTGCTGCTTGCTCTTCTGGCTCTCTCGCGATAATATTTACAATATCAGGTAGTAAGACATTGATTAATTGGGAACCCAACTTTCTTTATTAATCCTATTAATTTTGGCCTTTCTTTAAAATGAAACCAAAAAGAAACTTATATCATTTTCCTCAGCACTAAATTTAGGTAAAAGTCTTCTTATTTCAAAGTGTTTGAATTGTGTGTTTCAATAGTATCGTAGTTTTCACTGACACGTTATGTGCTAGCCTGTATTCTTTCTACAATTCTTGTGTTCAGTATCTCTCGAACGAATTCTTCTTCGTAATTCGAGCTATTTAAAATAAGATTTTTGAGGTGTATAATTTGTAAATCGTCTGCTACTCTTTCACCTAATCCTTCTGCTAATTATATACCTAAAGTCTGCTTTTTGACCTTTTGCTAAAGAAGACATTTTAGGTAAAACGGGTTTCGATCACCACCAATACAATTAATTCAATTGTAATTCAATTTTTCTTTTGAAAGTAATGGTAAAAATATAGGAATCCAAAAATTGGTAATCACAAAATATAATTTCTAGCTATTGTTTGTTTATACTCAGTTATTAATAACAAAACACCAATACGTATTTGATAAATTAATACTTTTCATATAACACACCCCCTTTATAGAAAAAAATATTTTCATTAAGTGTTGGAAAAGATTTCCACCTTTAAAGAAAACAGCAAATTTTCATCTACAAAACAAAAATTATAATTACATGAATAAGATTCGCAAACAAAACATTCTACTGCTTTAACAAAATAGATTAAGATCAAACATCATTCAATATCCAATCTTCCGTTGAAAATGGGAAAACATTATTTTTCTCTTTAAATGTGTTTTTATCGCTTTTATAACTAAACCTTACCACAATAACTCAACCTTTTGTACACACGGGGTTGTGTAATATATAAAACACAGTATTTTATATAATTATGTAACCAAATAACAAAAAAATATACTCAAACGATGCTCACACTATCACAGGATGTGATTTAAATTACCAAAAAATTCTAAAGATTAGGATATACATTTCAAATACCACTAAAATGTAAATATCTCAAAATACAAAAAAAAAATCACATGTGGTGTAAGTAATTGGCCGGACACAGAAGGAAATCGTACCTGAAATACGAGTTTGAAGGACTGTCAGCACATCCAAAATATCTACCGGACTTCACAGCAAGACTTCTAAAAACTAATGCAGGACGAAACTCCTTTTTCTTTTGTACCAGACGGCGAAACTTGTTGTTTCTCGTAGGCAAGATAGCACTTATTACTTTTTAACTATGCCAGAACGGCACTCAATAACACTGATCTGGATGATACTTAAAAAAACATTTTTTTCTTTATGCCACGTTGGCGATTCTCAAAATAAAACCATAATGGTTCATTAATACCTAATGTTAGTTCTATTTTAGCACTTCTTCAGCAAATACTGCATTTCCAACACAGAGTTGTCGGCAAGATGGCGACTTTAGCCAATGGTTGGCTTACTTTTAGGTGGTTTCAATCATAATGCATCGACAATCTCTAGCCAAACTAACTACTTTTAAAGTAATTATTATTGATCTCATCTTTGGTTCTAATTAAGACTGTAATGTATTAGAAACGAAAACAGTCTGGCTAGAGAAAAATATATTTTTATTTTATTTTTACCATGCAAAATATGCCATACTATATTCAACGATATGGTTCTGCTCACACGCCTTCGTACACTCTCGCTCTGTAGTCATTGAAGGAATATCTCAGTCTCCGAGTCCAATTGGATGATTTCGTCAGGGATGAAATCAATTAGATTGTGACGTGGGGTTCACTACAGGAGTCTCAATTTGGTTCTCTCTGACATGAATGAAATCTGGACTTTATCTGACTGCTCAATTAATATTATTTTAATTGGTTCAAGTATCAGCACAATATGGTAGTGGTTGCTTTAATTTAAGACTATACTCTTTATCAATTTCAACTTATTTAGTTGAAATAGTTTTCGCTGTCTTGAGAGATGATATGGATAACTTCTCATGTAGACCTCACAGGCAACTCAAGTACATTTGTTAAAAAGGAGTGAGTGTGAGTTATCGGTTCTACCAGCCCTTCTAAGCTTATAGTACTATATTCTAAAAAAAGTTATGACAGATCGAATTGGATCCCCTCACAAATACACTAGCGGAATAAAGGCCTTTGTCGTGGAAGATCCTTGACTTTTCAGAATAGATTGTAAGGACAAACCACTGAATTGCTTCTTCAATGGACATTTTATGTCAGATTTATTCTAATGAAACTAAGCCCTTTCCCGACAAGAATCAAGTGTTGCACTAGTCAAGACACTTTTTACCATATCCCCGATGGTTTGGGGATTTCCAAATAGGATCTTCTCTTCTACTCATTAAAGATTTCGGATTGTTTTCTTGTGAGTAATATAACTAGTCTGGTCTTTCTAGTCTTTGGGAACTTGCAATAACAATAGTAAAAATGTTAAGCAATTCCAAGAGCAATATTTTAAGAAATATGTAATAAAATCATAATTTAATTCTAAAAAGCATAAATGACATTCATAAGTATAATCTAATTATATAAGCCATAAAATACTTTGTGAATTAAATTATGAATAAAACTAAGTAAGAGAGCGATTTAAAATTAAACCTATCAGTGAACAATGGGAAATAAATGAATTTCTAAAAAATTCACAATAAATGTCTTATTGGTTTCCAGAGTGTAAAACAGAAATTATTAGAAACTTTTTAACCTACATGATTTACATTCATTTTAGAAATCGAAATTATGAAAAGTAAATTTATATAATTAATATAAGAAAAGATATTTGCAAAAAAGATTACGGTGACCCAACTTCATAGCAAGTTCGTTAGTGGTTCCCTCTCACATCCTTACAATTTGCTTATTAGATAGCTGAAGTCGTGAGAAAGGGCATGCAACATTTCTATTTAACATGAACTTTCATTTTTTAGAGTCCGATTCTACTTGAAACCAAGAACAAACTCGCATCAGATATCCAGTTTTGATGATGTCCTTTTTTGCCCTGGTTCGGATACTTAGCGACCATTAGCTAAGTTTATTATTTTCGGCTCTCCAGACAAAACAAAGGAATATACCCCATGGTTTTGAAGAGGCGTTATCAATTCATTGCAATCAAAATTTTCAAAGGGAAGGTATTTCAGAAATTTACTAAACAGAACGTTGTAATATTTTTCTAGTGTGCGACATTCACCCAAAATACCTAGCAAATGTAAGTGGGACAAGCACTTCATTTTGTAAATGTCAACTCTAATTATTTATTAAATTAACTATAATAAATTAGTGTTATAGGTACTCACTAGATATCATATCATTAAACACAATCAACCAAAACAACCATCCAAATGATATAAATATTTCTTAACGGTTTTGCATTTTTTTAAAATATGTCATTAAGATTTAAATAATTAAATAAAATTTGACTGTTCTCTACACTTTATAGTTTTTACAAACAGTGCAATGGAATACTTTTAAGTTATAATTAGCTAATAAACAAAAATTATTAAAAATAAAAGTAAGATAAGGATTTTTTTTTTCAAATTTATTTTTAATATAGAAAGACATTGGAAGGCACGTCGATCTAGAATACTTAGCTTCAATAATTTCTTGAAACATTTCTTGATTTTCTTTATTAATTTCTTAGTTATTAAAGAAAAATAAACTTCAAGAATAATTGAATATTTCTTAATTTAATCCAAGATATTTTTTTAAATGGGGGCATTAGGGAAGTTTTATTTATAAAATCAAACTAATTTTTTTAATCTATTAATATTATACAATATTGAAATCTCCTTACTGCTGGGTTAATTTAGTTCCTCACCACCTGCAGTGATGCAAGTTCATTCAATTTCCCATTAGAACACAGCTTTGTTTAATTTAAGAAGAAAGCAAATAAGACTTAAGAAGAAGCACTGCTGTGGAAATCGGGCTAATTTGGGAAACTTATTACTTATCAAATAGCTCAGCGTGTATATATTATTAATTGTTGTAATAAAAGTGAAAAATCGTAATGTTGGTGTTTTACAGTTATTAAATAATTTTAAAGCCATGCTCAAAAAAATTGTTGTACAATGTTTTATGATATTTGAAATAATTGAAGTGATAAGTGAAACAACAAATTTTGAAATAAAGCATTTGAAAAATAAGATGAAAGGGTAATAAAATCACAACCTTCAGTTTCGCTTTTAAACTATATTCCTGAATGTACTTTTTTAAAGGGTTTGAGAAGTCTTATTTCAAACGAATGTCTTTTCTGCCTTGGTAAAATACTAACATGCTTCATAAATAATATAAATAATAAATAATTACTTTTCAGATTTACTGTGGTCGAAATGAGATTTATTTAAAAATTGCTTTTATCACAAATAATCTCATATAATTTATTTGCAAAATATATGAAAATAAAAATGCTATTTTTTTTAACCAAAAACCTAAGAAAGAGATTAAACTACATAGGAAATGAATAAGTAATATCACACTCCAAAAGAGAATATATATAGGGTCATTCAAAAGGAATAATCCCATTTGAAAATTCTACATCGTCAAAAATAATGATACAGAGAAATAAGTAATTCATGAATACGACGGAAAGCTCAAGCATTTTTATATTGTAAACAATAGTTGGCCTTCATGTGTTCTTCGTAAAGCTATTTCACTAAAGCTGCTTTAGAAGCTTTCAAGGAGCTACCTCGCAATTGGATCCGTCACAGGAATCGTATCATTTCATGTTATACAGCTGGCCACTGAAGTCATCTGATATGGTACATTGCGATTTCTTCCATTGTGGTTTTCAAAAGATAATTTGTTTGAGCCACCATTACGAACAAATTTATTTCAACTGAAGCAATGAAATTTTGATGAGGTGCAATGAATTAACCCTGGCGTCTTACAACATGTTTGGCAGGTATTAACGTATCGAATTGGAATTTTATGTGTAACTGAAGGAAGTTATATCGAACACTTCCTTGTAAAAAGAACTATAATTTTCTTTGCTTTCGTGTATTTATCGTCATGTGCTTTTTATTTATGAAAACATAGCATTTTGAGATCAAATGATTTATTTTGAATTACCATGTTTTGTAAAATAAATTTACAGATGGAAAACGAAAAGTTTATTTTCGACTGTGTGATTTTAATCGAATTAAATTCAACTAAGTATATGTTTATTTAACAGAAATATTCTATAAAGTTTTAACATTTCTGAATAATCCTTTGAAAACTATCTAATAATTTATATAGATTCTTGAGAAGCTCTAAAATCTCGTTACTTAAGGAAGCCTTTTAAAATTTAACCATTTACAAAATATTTCGGAATTAAATTGACTCCAGGGTTTCAGTTTGAAATGATATTTACGAAAGGAGATAAGTAAAATTTTATTACCATATTTAGTTAATTATTTTAAATACTTTAGTTGAAATATCTTACAAAATTCAAATAATTTTATAAAGGTGCTTCAAAGACGGATGTTCCTTGAATTTTAAATACAAATTTATTATAAAACTTCTATATGCCAAGAGCGACAAATAAATTTATTTCTGAACATTGATTTTAATAAATATAATCAATAACGTCAATAATTTACCTAATGTTTAACTGAACTAACAGAAATTTTCGACATATCTCTTCACATTTTTAAAAATTTCTTTTAAGAAATACATAGACTTGTCATTGATCATTTAATTCAGGAAAGCGAATTTGTTTTCAGTAACATACTTGATTATTTGTATATTTACAGTATTTTAAAGGAATCTTACAATAACTATAAGAAAAATGTACTCTCAGTAAATCGATCCAAAATTAATAAGTTTCAAGTTTCAATGAATTTATGTTTATGCATAATTTTCACGAATTAAAAATATTCAAAACTTAAACATAATTTTTTCATTAAAAGCATAAAAATTAATGTATTTAATGAAATGCATATTAATTACTTCATTAACAACTTATGATACGGCATTTTAAAAATTACAAGTTATTTCATAATGAAATAAGATAACCTTTGACTGTCCATTTATGTTTTGATACTATTTGAAAATCTAATTTTTGCATGCATATAACGGAGATCAAAATAATCCAGATCTTATATTTAGATAATTCTATTATTTAATTTAAAATTATTTAAAACATGATTATTTTGTAAATTAAGAGCTTTTTTTTTTAATTCTGTCGAAATATATACATAAATTATTTACAATTTTTATTTATTTTTCATTAAAATTTTCTCAGTGTTATACATATAATCTTTACTTTCCAAAATAGAGCGATTCTTCAAACTGTGATTTTAAACTTTTATAAATCATATATTGTATATTTCACAAAATATTACATTTTTATAAACACAATACATTATTTTGCGTTTTATTAAAATGCAACGATATCTATGTTTATGCTTGTAACGAAATATACGTTTATGTCTAAAAATCCCTCAAATAATAAGTTGTAAAGAAAAGTTAATTTTTATAATTTTACCTTTTAACTTTTTAATTTTTCATAATATATGATTTTATGGTAAATTTTAGATAACAGAATAAATTTCAAACATGAGGATGGATTAATTTATATATTAATGCTTCTGAACATATCTAGAACATTCAAAACAGAAGTGATTTTTTAATAATTAAATACCAAACTATTATTTTAATAATGATAAAGGACCAAACAGGAAATATATCAAAATGCAGTATCCTGAATCGAACAATATGAATCGTACAATATATTTTTCTTAAAACCGTGAAGCTCTCAAATTATTGGAAATAACTTGAGCGTAAAAAATCTAAATTGATAAAAACTCCCACTTTTTTTCATAAATGAAAATCATTTAAGTGATAATACTAAACAATCCTTTTGTGAAAAAGGATATGTAAGGAAAAGGGATTTCAACCTTTTCATTTGAAATAAGGATTTCTTTAATAATTTTTTAACCAACTGCATCTCTCCCTTCTTTATTTTGCAACAATATTCTTTTATAATTCTTTTCTTTTTCTTCTTTAAATGAAGTTTTGTATGTTTTTTTTTAATCTTATCAATGCATGCAAAGAAATCAGCAATTCAAAATGCAGCTTATCTTGTTTCCACTGAATTAACTGTATAAGGCTAACATATCAAATGGTCATGGTCGTGGACTCGAAGCAGACAGTTTTCGTCTAATCGAGTTCGAGCATTGGTACCCCTAAAGAGCCGCCTTGTAGCTGCGGCAGATGCGCATTAAATCTGCGGAGACTCAATGTCCTCTCGTTGGTATGGCATGGAAGTTAGGAAAGGGAGGTACCAACTCAGGTTTTGTCACTTGACAGAGTTCCAAAATTGCGAGATGCGTCACCAATAGCCTCCGTGTTGATTCTCAGAGCAATGCTAATAAACAATCACATCAAATAAACAAGTCAAAGCATTTGTAGAATCGCTATACATCAATGTCCAGTCTTTATTGTGGAAAATAAATCAATAAGGAACTCTCATAAATATATAAATATGTTTCTCTAAGATCATCAAGTTCAGTCTTATAAAATGTTTCTTATTTACCAAAAAAAATAAACATTTAATTTTTTTTATTAGATAGCCGTTCTGAAATTATTATAAAGGAACAAATATTTGTCATTAATTGAAACTTTTAAGTTGGAATTAGAACAAAATTGATGGAGAGCATTGTAACTGTGTATGCCTATGATAAATATACCTTAATTTATGTATTAAATAACATTTTTAAAAATTATTTATATATTTCAAGAAAAAGGCGAATATAAAATGAAAAAGGCAGAATAAAATGATTAAGTACAGTTTTTCTATATACTAATACATTACATTTTTTTTCATACATCTAAAAATTTCATTACTTTCACTATTACGCGTATTGGTTACAATCTTGTTGTTTATTTTAATAATCTCTAATTAAATAAATATATTAGGTAAGAACATACAAATGAGTAAAGACAAGAAACATAAATGACATTGAATTTCCAATAGAACGATGAAATGGGAATTATTTCTTTAAACATAATTTAATTAACTCTGAACGATATTCTTCAATATATTTTTAAAATTAATTGTAATATATGTGGTATGTGTAAAGATTCAAAGTAACGACTACTTATTATACACACACAGTTTATAGGACTGAACATTAAAACACAAAACATATTAATTAAACTCGCATAATCATAGATATAACGTCTAGCACAATTTCCCTCAACCATCTAGTTCAGCGACTCGATCCCTCTCCGTCTAAGTCTCTTCTAAATCTTCGGAATCTCTCTCGAAGCGCTAGGCGGAGCTCTGGGAACATAATGGCTGTCTTCCGAGATGGTAGATCGGCAGATCTTAGATCCTATAACCTCGGTCTTCCTGACCTTCATTGCGACCTCGTTATGTGTTTGATCGACATCATAAACAGATACATCAGGATAACTGCAATCAAAAGAGAAAAACAAGAGAAAAAAAGGAAACACAAAATACAAACACACAAAAAAAAATGTCTGAGGTGGACCACGGTTTCATATGATCGGCTGCAATTGCGGTCTTTAGCGGCCCTTCGTGAATGCCGACTCGTTCATCTTCATTGCGATCGTGCGGCTTGGTCGATATGACTTTATAGGGTCCCAGAAACTTAGGTTTCAGTTTCATCCCTGGAGTAATATGAGTTCGTTGGATTGCGACTAGGTCATTGATGGCATAGGTACCCTCGGTTTTATGCTTTTTATTAAATTGCTTTTCATTTTCCTGTTGGATCTTTTATACGTTTTTTTTTTCTCATCATCGCATCTCCCATCATAAAGTTTAAGTGTTCTTCCAATAGCTCTTGTATCTTAAGATTTTCTTTATTCTTCATTTTAATATCAACTATCAGTTCAAAAGGTGTATATTTTGTACTTCGTGAGATAGTACTGTTGATGATACGTTGTACATCTGCTACGTATGTGTATCACTTTTTGGGCTCTTCTAGTGACAGCTTTGCTAATACAAGGAGTAAAGTTCCATGTATCCTTTCTATCAGGCCATTGCCACAAGGAATTCCAATAGAGATTGTAAAATGATCTATACCTTCTTTTGCACAATAGTCAGAAAATTCTTATGAGGTGAAAGCATATCCGCGATCAGTAATGATTCGGGAAGGATTACCAAAAACACTTTGTTGTAGCCTCAATTTAACTATAGTATTTAATTCAATTTATCTAATTAACTTTAGTATTTATCTCAAATATAAGTACAGAAATATAGTATAATTTAGACACGTAAGTAGGTGATCTTCATACTATGTTTCGCTTGGTTTGGTCTCATTAACGTCGCACTAGAATCAACACAAGGATATAAGTGATTGATTTCTTAATTTTGAACCACTGTCAAATGACGAGGACGACACCTGAGCTGGCACTCTCCTCTTCTAATTTCCACACCTCACCACGGGAAGATTTCGGGCCCCGACAGATTTAACGTAGCTGATATTTACTTCTCTAAAAACACTTACCAAAAATTATTTATGCCCTAGTTTTGTATGAACTATTAACCATTTTAAAAATTCTTCAAGGATATGAAAGTATTATGGATATCAAAGTTTGTAATCATTTCCAAGCTATATCTATATATAACATAAGAATACATCGTGTTTGCATTATATTTATTGATATGTTATTTATACGAATGTAAGTTTTTTGGCGTTTAATTTCTAGGATATTTGCTGCATCCATATGAATTCCATTTAATTAAGAACCCTTAGATAACTTATTTATTCAGAAATGCTTTAAACAAATGAAACTAGAGAACTAGAGATGATTTTAAAAGATAATTATAGATATATTATCATCTGAAGTATGTGAATGAATTGTGAACAATTGGGGAAATTTACATAATTTATTGTAAACAGAGAGAATATTTTAGAATGTTACTGAAATATTCAGTTAATCATAGCATCATTATTAATGTAGTTATTTCTTATATAAATAATTTCACATATCTGAATGCACAAGTGGAACATAAGGGAGTTTGTGAATTGCCTTGTACAGTTTTCTGTAATTAATTTCATTTGGAATATTTATCGATTAAATTTGTGTTTTACAGGATTTTTTTTTGAAAGAAATCATGTTTACTCTCTAGAAAAGAGGAAAGAACATATTTTGCGAATCTTCACTTTAGAAATATTTATGATCATATGTCTTAAAATTGACTTTATATTACTTCCGAATTTTCGAAAGCTAAGTATATACAAACAAATTCACGACATTAAAAAATTTAATATGTAATTAACATAAACGAAGCAAAAATTTAAGATTTAAAAGAAACCGAAATATGTTATAGCTTGTAAAAGGGTGAATTAAAATTATTTGGCTTGAGTAAAATCACGTTAAAGAACTTCAACATAATACGATAAATACACTATTCTCAGAATATTAAATATTTCAGTCATTTATATTTTTCTTTATATATTAACAATTCTTATCTAAAATATATATTGTTGTTCCCGATATTTTTCAGGTAATTTTGTAATATCAATAATTTTTAAAAGTTTAACTATATAATTTTTTACCTTTTTTACATTTGCATTACTGTTAACTCGTTACAGATTTGGCAGTATTAAAAAAATATTCGCCATGTTAACTTACATTTTTCATTTTAAGTTTTCCTATAAGTTATTATTAGATATAAATATTACACTATCTTCCGATTCAAATGATTAATAACTGGAAATAATGAATTCAACAATTATCAAATTTCCTCATACTTTATGAGTCATCTTGGACCTTGAAACGATTGAATCTTATGGAGTTAACATCTCACTTATACACCTTCCTGTCACTTCAAAATTATTATTTTTTGTTAAAAATAATTTCTAGTGCAGTTTTTAGATAAACGTACATTAACGTGTCTTATGTTGAAAATGTGTATGTGCAAAGTTTCAACTAAAATTCTTCTGAGATGCAGTCTTCTGCTGAGATATAAGCACACCATTAATATATAGTTTATGTGTCAATTCTGAAATTATTCAGCTTATTTATTACCTTATTATATACTATATAAGTTAAATCTCATTACTTTTTAAATACTATCACAGAAAATTTTATTGTGCATTTTAGTTTGAATTGCTGTAAGGGATTTAATTTTTTCATTGGCGTGTATACATAGCTCGATAGCAATCATATACAATTTTTAAGTTGTGTAATGAGCAAAATCTCTTTTTTTTATTGGTGTAATTATAATATAAGTGTGATGTCATCAATTTTTAATTTCAGCTAGTGGTTCGTAGCAATTTAAAAGTTAATTATTATCTAAGCAAGGCTTGATACATAAAATGTTTTCCCAGAGTGATTCATAATTTAAAAATAAGGAGACTACTACAATGATGAAAGACAGTTATACAGTACCCGCTATATTTTCTTACCTTGTTTTTGATGACATCCCCAAACGTAATTTTTTATACTGCCATCTTAATTTTTGGATAACTTTCCATTTTCTTACAAGTTTTGAGAATATTTCATCTACGTTAATAGAGTTTAAAACTGAAACGTGATCCTTACAATTTTTACTACTTTTCAATGAAAAATACTTCTCACGTTTATTCTCGCGGTAAAATGATATTTAGATATTTATACTGTAACATAAATTTGGTGCTTTACTTTCCTCTTCGAACATTTGATAATAAGAAATTGTAGTATCTTATCAAAGTCCTAGCATTCGTTAAATTTTTATTACTTTGGTTGCAAATAAATATACGTGCTTAAAGTATTAAAATGCATTCGAGAATATTTAAGTAGTAGAAAAATGTTTTTTACCTTTTACAGGCATGTATTTGTTTTTTTTTTAGAATTAAGTTCATTTTTAATTTTGAAAAACTTTGGTATTTTTTCGTGTACATTTTAAACATTTCGTTTCAGTTAAAAATTTATTATGATTTAATGTTTAAATCTGTATGCATTTCCTATAAACAAAGCATGTGGAATAATGAATAAGGACAGTTGTTTTTGTCTCATTTTCTGCAATAAAGATTAGAAACTGCTCTAAATTTTAAGAGAGCATTTTAAAAATATCAATCTTAATGTAAATAAAGTAAATGTTTATAACAGAAATTTCGAAATGATTCATATTCATAAAGTTATAAGTTTTGATTTCCACAACTTAAACTAATTTCATTTTTTTCAAAAAAATTCAGGAAATGTTTGTAAAGGAAAATAACTGAAAGCATTATGATAAGAAAATACCTTGAGAAAACTTCAATATTTGTATTTAATTAGTAGTAACGCATTCGGAAAATTAAAGAATATGCTAAATAACATGTAAACAAATAAAATAATTTGCGACATTAGTATCATGCTAAAAGTCCTTATTAATTTGATAATTTCGGATACAACAAATATTTCCAAATATTCATTTTCCGTGTATTAGAAAGCATGAAAACACCTTTGATATGAAACATTAATAATACTGCAGATTAACTTTAAATTATACAAAGAACCATTATAAGATTCTTTTTCTCAGATAGTTGAAAATATCAATGAACTTGTCATAAAACTATTCTAAAATAGAGGAAAACATAAAAATATCTTTATTTCCTGCTTAACGTTAAGCAGTATAATTTTTTTTTAAAGTCTCAAATTTTTAAAAATATATGATTATTGCCAATTTAAATGAAAACAAGATTTTTTTATACTTCATAATAAGCTTCAATGAATACACTTCAATGAATGATACTTTAGTGAAAGAAGGAATATGGAAATGAGATAATTTTTTGATTGTTCAATGACACGAAAAAATTACTTGTGACTTTGATACTAAATGTTGAAATAAACAACACGGGAAGCTTCATACTCGAAAGCAATTGATTTGTTATTTCAGAAAAAGGGACATTATTAACTTGAAGTACGTTTCTGATTAGAAGAGAAGCATTTTGGTTAAGTGTTAAAGAAGAATGAAACTTTCATTTTTATGTTGTACGATTAATGACTTAATTTGATTTCTAATGTAGGTGTAGGATAGGTATGATTGTCACAATTTTTACTAAATTTATTTTTCTAAAAGAACAAGATTTAATTCAATAAAAAAATTTGATATTATATCCGAATAAAAAATAATCAACTTTTGATTTAAGAGTTTTGAAGCAAATGTGATTTAATTTAAAGTTTTGTAGATCTTTTGTATAAATTATGTATAATTACAAATATTTTACTCAAAAATAACTTTCAATTCAATTTATCATTGTTAAACAAAAATGTTTAATGAAAGAATCACTGAAATTGTTAGATCGATAAACGAATTTTCTCTTTAGTGTTTCTTAACTCAGTAATTGTAAATTTATGATACAAGCGTTTCCCTTTTGAATAAATTTTAATTAAATTTATCATTGTTGACAAACATCTGTAATAAAGACGTATTGAAATCAGAATATTGAAAAGATCAATTTTCACTTCAATATTTTCTGATTCGGTATTTACAGACATTTGATATACATATTACAAATATATGAAATACTTCTGGAGAACAAATCATACCTAATTTTATCATTGTTATACAAAAATGTTTAATAACACGTATCATAATTGGAATATTAAAGAACGAATTTTTTCCAGAGTTTCTTCATTCGGAATTTGTAAATTTATAGTGTACGTGTTATGAACACATAAATATTTCTCTCCTGAATAAATTTTAATTAAATGTAATATTCTTATACAACAACTTTTAATAAAGAATCATTGAAGATGTAATATTAAAAATACATTTTTCATAAGTATTTCTTAATTCTAAAATCTTTTAGTCTAATTCTTTTTTAAACCTCCATAGAAGATCAAATGTTTCTCATTAAAGGAATTTTTGTAAGAGCCTAAAACTGATGATGTAATGACAAATGAATTCGGGAGGGTGTTCAAGAACGCTCCAACCAAATTTGAACAATTTGGCAAGTCGATAGTAGCACAGGATAGAAGCAATGTCCTATTGATTAGCAAGTTCTTATGTCTAATTGTCCGTCTGATAATATTTTCTAATTCCATATCTTTGTTGTTTAGTTGAAGCTCATAATATATTATTATTTTTCAGGAGTAATTTCCTTTGATTTCTGAGAACTTTTGAATTGAGCAAATCACTTTCCTATAATTTTTTCAGATGTCATCCAAAATCAATTGTCATTCACATGTCAAATATTTTCAATCATTCAGATATTTTCAGACTTGTCTGAATATATGTACAAGAAGTTGAATTCCCGACCAACTCAAATGTTCATTTCAAATTCCTAAATATTAAATTATTCAATAAATTGGACTTTCTTAATAATTTCCGCAATTCTTGTTGAAACTGAACGAAATTGATATTTATTATTTGCTCAAAGAAAAACTATATTATGATGTTAATAAACTATTGCCTTAATTTTTATGGTTAATTTACTTTAAAACAGAATGCTTCTTTATCGAAGTCGATTTCAACGCATCTATTTTCTCATCTGAAAATTAGCATAAAATTTAAATTTCGTAAAATTCTGATTAACAGCATCTGAGTGACCGATTTTTCAAATTAATTTCATTAATATTAAATGAGTGTCTGAAACATTTGACGATAAAAAGGTCATACTTTTCTGTGCCCTTTGTATTGAACTATTGACAATGTTTCCCCTTATTCTAAGAATACCATAAAATTAAAAAATAAAAATGTTTTTCTTCTTCTAAGAGATATTTAATTTATTTATGAAACTTAACCGGAAAAAAAGTTCTATGCAAAATTTTGCAAAGAGCCGATTTAGCCACCCAAAGTGTCCTTTTTTTTAATAATTGTGATTAAATTACTCAATTAAATATAAGAATTATAGTAATCGATGAAATATTTAGAAATGAATAATAGTAAACTTTACTGATATTAAAATTAAAGGAAATGATAAATTATAAAATTTAATATTATATCAGCTGAATGTAATCAAAATTGAAGCAAAAAATAAATAATTGAAAAGTGATCTGGTACACCAAAATGTCCCTTAAAACAATAGCCCCTTGGGTATCTAATTAATTATTGTGAAAATTAGTATTATTAAATATATGAAGACTTGTGTTCACTCACCATACAAGCTTCCCGTCTCTTTTACAACTATGAAAATGAACTGGTAATTCTAGCAAGACAAGCCAACTGAAGTGAATTGAAACCGGAGAGGAAGCGATGAGGAAGTTACTAGGTTCTCTCTTCCATTTCGGTCTATCTTCTTTATTATTTCGTTAGCTGTCGGATCATCAACTCTTATGTTTTCCTCGATTTAAACTTCCTTTAAATGATATTTAATAAATTTTTACAATTATTAGAATATGTAGTGTTCTATCTTCTTGTGTGAGATTTAAATACACTCTGATTCGGGATTAATTGGGCGCCTCACAAATATATTTGCAAAATAAAAAAGAATTAATATACACACATTTATATACACTTCTTATATACACACATTTCAATTTTTTTTATGTTCTTGATATCTTTAAATCCAAAATTTCATGCAATTCTCTCCAATATTTCAGGAACTATTCAATTTTGGAACTACAATCGGAAATCATGGTATTTTAAGGAGACAAACCATAAATATTAATTATAGTTATTGGCATATTATCACGTGCAGTGAGATATTAAGAAATGTAACGAAAGAGTAATTTGAATAAAATAATTTAGTATACATCTCCTTAAAAGTGTTTGTTTCTTGAATATCTGCGAAATTACTTATGAGATTCTAATTAAATTTGAAACATAAGCTATTAAGACCTTTCTCTACTTAATTTTACAAAACACTTGGAATTCATTCGTGAAAAATTGTTTCGGAAGTTAATTTATTAACCATGTTAAATAATTAAAGTAATTGATACATTAACAACTCTCCCACCTAATTTAATTCGCTTTGACCACGAATAATATTATTTTTCCCAGATGCAATGAGAACTGATAAAATTATTAAGGTTCACCCCTCCCCCACATTTTTTTTGAGGTCGGTAATATAGTCAATTCTTTCCTTATATTTTTACTAAAAAAATTACTTCTTTGTTATTCACATTTACTCTGTGATGAAACTAATTATACTTGAGATTTGAAATATCATATTGCAATTTACTTTCAATAACACCTTTGTAAAAGATATATTATAGTACCTTCGGTATAATAAACTATATGTTAACTGAATTGTTTTATAATCAGATAACCAGCCAATAATAAGGCGTATATGAATTATAAATTTTCTTTTTCTTTTTTTATGAAATTAAAGTAAATGAATACAATTTACGTTAGACTATTTTCAAACAAAATAGATTTTGTTAATTAAAGGTAATGCTTTGTAGATTCTTATTTTTTATTTTAATATATTTTTTTGATTTACTCAATTCAGATAGTTTAAAGTGAAATGAAATTGAATTATAACTTATATTAATTACATTTTATCTGTTGTAATTTTTTTAAAAAATTGCATTTTTTTTTCAGTACATTCGATTCTAAATCATTTAAATTTAAATATTTTGAAATACTATTTTTTACATATATTAATGCTATTAATAATAGTCAGGAGCATTACCATGATAATAATATTGAATTAAACTCTGTTTGGACCATAAAAGTTTTACTATTGAGATTAAATCCTTTTCGTTAATCATTGGTATTTTCTGCTTTCTGCTGTTACGTTATTATACTACTCATATTTTCCTATACAGTGTCTTTAATGTAAATACATTTTAATTAAAATATAACAGAATATTACACTCAGTACATTTATTTTTGGTTAAACATAAATACATGTTAATAATTAAGAAGTAACCTTTTCTCATGATAGAACCATTTACTCTTTCTAGAATAGTTTAATTTCTGTACAAGTAGTAGTTAAAAGGATGTCTGGTATCACTCAAGAAAAACAACAATTTACTACATTTGCATATAATTTTAATAAATAGTTGATGTTATGCAGCATAACTAGTAACTAACGTAAATATGAATTTATATTAAAGATTCTTCCCGGTTAACAAGACTTTACATATTATTTTGCATTATATGTAACCTTTCGTCATTGTAATATTCTAATAAATATAACACATCTATAAATTTCTCTACCATAGACCAAGTAAACATTTATCTAATTTAATAATAAATATATTGGTTAATATATTAGGAGACATTCAAAATGGTTTTAAGTTCTTCATATCCATGGGAGAGCTTAAATAAATAAAGCTGTTTTAGGTGTATTATGCGTGTATGCTTAATATTATGTGTTACGTATTTTATCAGGTAAAAATGTAACAATGCTAATATCAGAGAGCGTTAACAGTCACGGGCTATTAAAATGAAGATGGGGAGGGGGAGGAGACTCATTTCAGATTCACAAATTTAGATATAAATTTAAAAGTAAGTAGGAGAAAATGTAACATGGAGGTTGCGTAGAATTCCATTGTTACTAAATTATACTGAAATGCAAAATTAGATTTTTTTTACTTAGCAAGTGATACGTGGCTACCCCGATATTCATACAGAAAATTTAATTTGTAATGGTACCTCTTGGTTACTTAGATCTTTATAGATGAAAGACCTGTAGAGGGTCATTACACAATTAGTGTTCTGAAGTATGAATCGTATTTTTAAGAGGGAAGGGCATTTTCTCTTTCTTTGTGGCTAACCTACATTTATTCTGACGTCACACTTAAATTTAAAAAAATTCGTGTTTCAACAAAATAATTCGCTTAAAAAAGTGTAATGGTGAACCGTGTTATTTCAAAATCGTGTAAAAGAAGACAATGTAAAAAAGAGTTGGGTGTATATCCTCAAATTCATAAACTTTAAATTAATAAATTAATTAAAATAAGTGCCTTTTTTCAAGCTTAAACATATTGAGTTAATAGTAGTTTCTATCCAATTCATCGATAAATGGAAAATCTTGCATTAATAGATAAATTTAAAACATGAATTTAAAGATGTGATTTATTTGTTTTTTTAAATTTTTTCTGAATATTTTTCTGCCCTCTGTAGCCTAGTGGTCATGGTCGTAGACTCGCGGCAGGCGGGTTTCTTCCAGTTGTGGACTCGCGGCTGGTGGTTTTCTTCGAGTCGCGAGTGATGCCACTGAAGACCCGCCATGTAGTCGGGGATGATGAACGTTAAATCCGTTGGGGCCCAAAGCCCACCCAGTGCCATGGTGTGGAAGTTAGGAAATGTGGTGCTAGCTCAGGTGTCTTCCTCGTCACTTGACCAAGAACCAAAATTACGAGGCCCATCGTCAATCGCCTTCGTGTAGCATCTAGTGCAACTTTAATAAGGCCAAACCTGAATATTTTGTAAATTCTCAAAATTTCATAAAAAATAACGTTTACATAGTTCAATGAACAGTTGCTTTCTCACACATAATTTAACCATTTACAAGATGTTTTGAAATCTTAAGCGTATCTTTCGATACAATTTTAAATAGTCTTGTTTTATGGATGAATTAAGCTATAACATTCGAAATATTTCATAGCAACGACAGTAAATGCTTTTGTATCAAATGATAAATAAAAGTATATGTTGTTATTTTTATATACAAATAAATATGAATATGGTCCCAAGTTTTCCAGAACTATGTATTTTAATTTTGCTCTGCATTTTCTATTTTCAACTTATTGCATTTCGTCACTAGAATGTGCATTATACAATAAATATGAGATTTCTTGATACATAGAAAAATTTGTTAAGATAGTGTTAAATCTTACTTAAAAAATATTCGAAATGTCAAAAATACTAACATTTTGAGGATTTTTAAGAATTACTTATGAAATGTGTTAAAAATTATTATGCAATAAAAGTTTCCTTCTAGCTATTCTTCCAAACAACACGTAATTATTGCGATTTAGAACAACAGTTTTAAATCACTGTACGAACATAATATTTACACGTTTCCAAATATTGGGGGGGGGGGATCTGAAAGTGTGTTGTGTTTAAGATTTTCATAATTATTCAAACATTAATCATTTTAAGGTTTAAATTTATCTATTTATATTTTATGTCTTATTTCACAAAGGCTATAATAGGTTTGTTAGCAAATCGATTTAAAATATGTAGGAATATGTGATTTACTTCATGAGTTTTCGTATCTTAGCAATAAAGTATTGCTTTTGAATTATTCGTAGAGAGAAAAACTTCTCATAAGAACTAATCAATTTTACTCGTATTACAAGGAATTTTATCAAATACTTTATTTTAAGTGATAAAAATCTCTTCAGTTCGAAATTTTATTTGATTAATCTCGTTCAGTTAATAAAACGTTCAAAAAAAGTTATCACTAAACTAAATTATTAAATTAAATTAAAGCTTAAAGAATCTACTTAAGGACACATTTATGTTGTATATTTAGTATTGCCATCGAAATGTATGCTAATAAAGATGTGTCAATAGAGAATTATTTAAAAAAAAATGTTAAGCAATCACTTTAAAATACATATCTTTTTATATTACACACTAAATATTCTCTATTTTAAGGTATTTGGCTTCAGTTTACTAGTATCCATCCTTTTATATCAAGTGTTTTAGAAATGAAACAGCAATTAATTTTTTTTATTCCAGTCACTACGAAAATTAAAAGCTAAAAACAAGGCTAAGTTGGGAAATTTGTTTCGTGAGCACATCCATAAGAAACTTCCTTTCAGTAAAATAATAAGTTCTCTTTCCAAGAAAAAAAATGTACATGTCTTATTTCTAAAAGTCTTAATAATTCGTAAAATATTAAAATAAATTTTTCATTTCTGCCATTTGTTATCATTGTCAGAAAATTTCAGATATGAATTCATTAAAATTTCATTACTTACGTTTTCTAAACATTTATTATTGTTTTGTGCTTTTTTTTTTCTGAAACTGACAAAGATTTGAAATACTGCTTTTTACCAAATATCCATACATCTTAAGCATTATATTGATGGTCCCTTAGGGACATTAGGAACCGCTTTTTGAGATATCGACTTCTTTCGATGTAAGTGATAAAAGGCAAAAGAAAAAATACTCTGCACTTCTTTTTTGTCTGTAGAAGAAAATGATGAATAAGTAACAAAATAATAGAGCAAAATATAACATTTAAAAGGGAAATTTTCTGAAAAATAAAATAATCCAATGAAGAGCATGATTTTTTTCATTTATATCTATCCTCAAATCGGCAGCTTAGCATTATCATTTAACATCTCATTTTTTTTCGGGGAGGAGGGGGGAAGCTTTTGCTTTTCAGAGGTATATTTTTGATTTCTTCAGTAGTTTGTACAAGGAATTTTTTAACAGTCTCTGAAAACCCTGCTACAGGAAAACGAATGTATTTATCACTGTGGATTTTAAAGTTTGCCGAATTATATGTATGGAGTTTTTCGAGTTTTATAAAAATAATTATGAAGATTCAGAGTATAAACGCTTCACAACTGTAGAATTAGAAAGACGTATAAGAAATATACAAACTTTCAAAGTGTTTATTCTAACTGAAAATAAACATTTAAATACACATTCTTGAGAAAAAGTAAAAGTCAAATGACTTGTATGAACATAAACTACACACAAAATTTGTTTTACTTATGAAACAAAACAAATTCAATTTCATCAGTAATGACCAATGAAAACAGGCGTGAATATCAAAATGATGCATTCTCCTTGAAGAGTTCGCATTGCATTAAAGTAAAATTTATAAGAAATAAGCATATTTTCCTATCAATCGATTTATTACCTTACTTTTGTTTGGTTATGAATCTAAAAAGATTGAAAATTATGTTTTAGAATCAATGTGTTTCATATTGTCATTAACTTGTATTTACTTTTGTAATTTAATTTTCCCGCTGTTTATTATTAAATTGTTTGCATCTAATTCAAGAGTATCTTTTGTAATCTATTAGTGAAAAATTAGTGTAATCTATTAGTGAAAATCTGTAAATGAAAGTATGAGAAAATAGGTATATAACATGTATAAGAAATAATGTTCACTTACTAACCTCAAGAGCAAAACTGAGTATTGGTAAACTATTTCATATTGAATTCCTTAACTTTTACAAATAATTACATTTCTGGAATATAATTTCTGGTACTGTTTCAGACAGAAACTATACTCGATTAGATATCATGGGGAATATACGTCTTTCCTTTTATATGGTGTGGATCACCAGTAGACAAATGTCGATTAAGTATTAATAAATTGATTATGAGATTGAAGCTCCTATGAATACAATTCTTTGACTACAAAATAAATAAAATCAAAATATCCAGTAATCATAAATTAGAATATTAAGCATTTTTATTTGTGACTTGTTCGTTGCATTTGAAATTTAATATTCCCATTCATATTTCCTATGTTCCCAGAAATAATTTTATTTTTCTAGAAAAAAGTCGTGTGACATAAACCAAGAAAAAAAATTAAGCGTATCATGAATCGTTTGCTCGCCAGAAATTTAAATAACATAGTTTTTCTAAAATTGAAAATGAATATGTATTATAAATGAAT
This sequence comes from Nephila pilipes, assembly GCA_019974015.1. Lineage (NCBI taxonomy): Eukaryota > Metazoa > Arthropoda > Arachnida > Araneae > Nephilidae > Nephila > Nephila pilipes. The sequence continues at coordinate 11,303 of BMAW01110315.1, read as the reverse complement.
TTGTTTTGTTAATAAATCTAAATAATAGCATTTGTACAGCATCACTTTTTAACTTTAAGTCTCATATATGATGAAACTTCATAAAATATGTTACTTTACTGTGTAAAATATAAAACTAAATCGGAAACTAATATTTCACAACTTAACATATTTTACATGCTCTCAGAAATAAGATTTAACTTTATGAAACGTAAGGATATAAAGATATATCCGCTTATAGATAACTCAATTAAACTCAGCTAAATAATATTCAGTCAAAACCCTCTGCATGGAAAAAAAAACTTATTACCTGAATTTGCAACCAGCTAACTTATTCAAATTTTATTAATTTTTTCAAATTCATTTTATGAGCTGTGTGTAGGAATACGTAGCTTATTGGTACGGTGATAACATTCCTGGAAGAAACAAACATGTCTCAAAAACCAAAGATTCGATGAAGTCTGAAATCAGAATAGGAGCTAAGCAACTCAACATACTAATATAAGATAAGGTGCAGACTTTAGAACATCTTCGGGTATATCACTTTGAAAGGCGTAAGAGAAGGGTGAGGGAGAGACATTTCCATTTCCTAGATAGAATGGCTTTTTACTAATAGACGAAATAAAGAATAATGGAAAATAATCGGAATTCTTAAGCCCACACCATCAAAGTCTTAATTACTTAAAGTTCTGGCTACTTTAGATAACTTCTAGTGAGGAATGCACCAGTAAATATTATGTCTATAAGATTGACATTTATCTTAAAGCTTAAATAATATAAAAATATTTTTTCCGTCTTTGTGTTTCATTGAAGGTAATTGAATTATCAGCCATCATTTCAGTTTGCTTTATAAGGTCGATTAGACCATTTCCATAGAAACTGAGAAAAATACAGAAAAAAAGAGGGAAAGTGTATAAAATATAACTCAAAATTTTGGTGTAGTTTTTATATCAGCTCACAAAACCTCTGAACTTCACGGTTTGTTATTGTTTTTGTGTAGTAGTGTTTTAAAATATCAGATATATTTTAAAGTATTATTTTGTTAAAAATGTTTATCAAAACAGTTTTTTCTTTGAAATTTATATTTAAAATAATATATATTATAAATATATTACTTTAATATACATAATATATATATATATATATATATTATGATAAAAGAAACATTATTTTGAAGACTATTGAAGAGATGACTTTTTTTCATTTAGCGATAACTTCTTCGTAACTTTTTCAAGAGTCGTGGATTTCATAGATGAGTTAACAAGTAGGAAATAATAGAGATCTTGAGAACTATTACAGATAAAGAACAAAACTTAAGAACTGTTAAGAGCTATTTATGTTAGTTAGCAATAGTTATCTGGAGAACAGACATGAATTTCCTATGAAAGAAATGACTCCATTCTTCAGAACTGTTGTTACTTCCTTCTTCTTAAGTAATGAGTTTTCATTTGGTCCATTACAGAAACAATACTAAGAGGGTCTTAATTGTTCTTTAGTAGAAAAAGAAAAATATAGTGCATATTTGTGGAATAAATGAAACTAAAATTGAGGTTCAAATGATTTTCAATTGTCAAAATACATTAAGAAAAGAAATCAACATTTTAACTTTTTTTCTGACTTAATGAAGCAGAAATAATGAGTACAGAAAGACAGGTGAGGATAATGTACACTGTTCGTTACATTATTCTCATTAATGTTCTTAGTACATTGTAGTTGTTACCTACTATTATTTATTTGGCTAAAAATAATAGTATCTCTTTTTGACTGTAGCTTGATTTTTATAGCTTCTTTCCTATATCTTAGAAATCAAGCCTTTTTAGTTGTAATTATTCGGGTTTTTTATAATTATCATTTTCCATATTTCAAGGACTGAATTTGTTATGTTTGGTACTAAAAGTGAAATTTAGGTTTAAAACGGCCGTATTATGTTTGAAATTCTCCTTTTTCCTATTGACGATGCTGATTCGATTTCCACATGGGTGACAAAGCTTGAAACTGATAGCCATTCATTACTATAGCAACGGGGTGCTGTCTAACAAAGGTTGACAGAAGTAGTCGGCTCTTATGACACATGTGTTCTTTACAAAAAAGTGAAGTTGAAATAGATCATACTAAAATCTACACGCCAACTCTCCTTTAACCTTTTACATGCCAACTGTTTTCCCAAATCTCAGTCCAAACTCTCTTGAAAGGACTAAGAATAATGCTATGACTTCACCCAGTTCTGCTAACTTATACAATGGATGTCTTCTGCGAGTTAAAAAGTTAGTGTAACTTTCTCCCATCTTGATGAAAAAAAATTAACGTAGAGTAAAGAGCTTCCCAGGTGGTACTCTGCTATAATTTTATGGTTACATGCGAATGGGTCAAATATTTATTTGAATGAACTTCCTTCATACCAAGGCCATTTAACTTACGATTCAAGAAGGCTTTCTCCATAGTTGGTGGAAAGATATGTCCTTTTCTTTTGATTATTTTCTGAATGGTTCCTGAGTAACTTCAATAAAAGCAAATATTTTTATAGTTTTTTTTGAGGAAAAATAAATTATTTTTTAATATTAAATTAAAAGTTATTTCTTCAATTAAAATTACAAATTCAATATCTTCTACATTCTCTTATCTGATGGTTTTAAATCCCAATATTCAAAACAAATTCTTAAAAAGAAGTATTTTTTTCCTCATAGAAAATCTTAATGCCTATATACATGTATTTTCTTATTTTTATAGAAACTTTTAACAAAAACTGCTTTTCATGCAATTAGATAATTTTTTTCAATATGCGCTTTGCCATATTTATTTATTATAAACATATAAATGTGTATGTTATACATTCAAAACAGCAAAACAAAAATATATGTTTTATCAACTCTATTTTAACAAAAGTTCGTTTACAGATTTAGCAAACAAATGCTTTTCATCATATGAAAATTGCCGTGGAAAGTTATTGCTATAAATAATATTGCTAATATGACTTACAGTAATTGATAATTTAATGCCAAGTCCGGACAAGATACATAGGAAGAAAAAAATAGTAATTTGTATGTTTAAATTTTTCTATCTTTTATCAAGTTGAGATAATAAAAAGTAATTATCACATGATATATTAAAAAAAAACAACTCCTCATAGGCACAATGACGGTGACTGGATATTAGAAGGGAGGGAAGAAAGTCTAAAATTCTATGTGGAACAAAAAGTACAGAAGTCCATGGAAGATACCGGGATGTAAAAAACAAAATTTATAAATTTTTCTACAAAATCGCTTGTATGAAAAATACACAAGGAAAATAAAATGTACAGTTACATATTGTTTGTCAGGTATAATATTATTTAATTATGTATTTCAAACAATTCAATTAAATAAACTATAAAAATTTAAGATATGCAATATAAATGAGCTTTTCTTAGTCATGTGATTAGTATTTTTGTTTTAAAACAATGTAACGTCTTTCCGCCAAACGGAGACTTTCATATTCATCTAAGATGATGTTTGCTTTTTCTGTGGCGAACATTGTCAAGTGTGACAAATGTCACTGAAATATTGAATTTCTCAAATAATTTCCCCCTCAATTTAATCACTACTCATGAATCTACTAACCACGCCCCAATGCATGACATTTTGTACGTATTTTTACGTAAAACTTTTAATAACTAGAGAAATGAAAGAAAATGTGAGAAAAGAGAGAGAAAGAAACAGTAGGTGATAAGACAACACAGGTTTGTATAATTTTTTATATATCATTCCTAGTTTTATGCGGCTAAAACGGATTATAATAATCGCCACAGCATATATATATGCATACATAAGTTTTTGTATGTAAGTATGTGTGCGTTTATGTATAAAAATTTTTTTCTATATGGGGGAAAGTTAGGCTTACAAAACTCATTTAACCCAGCAAAACCTGTCTTAAGCCATTGCAGAATTTAAAGTGTTAAAATTGATTTTCTAATTGGTTTCCGTTTTTCTTTTTATCTTTAATGTTTTTAGTATCAGGTTTGTACATCTTTTTATGGTTTTAATTTACTTTTATTGCTGTCATTTATAAATACTTTATTACGTGTGCTAAAACTTATTTATTTTTTAAAAAGAAATTTAAATCATAAGAAATTAGGAACACGTTAGATATGTCTTTTTAAGAAACTCGAGGCATTTTCACTGAATTTACTTGTTTATCGTTGAGAAGAATTAAAAATAGTTTATATTTTGTCTTTTGTTTTGTTTTTGAGTGCAGTTTGGTGAATTTATTTCCTTCTTTTTTATTTACTTCAATACTTCTGGGGAATAATTTTGTAGGATGTATCAATAAATGTATTGCTGATTATGTTAAATATGTGAATTAGTTTTTTACTGTTGTGTAATCGATATCTTCTCAGCCTTTGGGAACATTAATATTTATAGCGGTAATTTGAATAAAATAATTTTAATTTGCATAATAAATAGGGCACATTTGCTTGCATTAAGTTTACCTATCTACAGTACATTTTTATGTATTAATTACTAAAATAAATACTTATCACCGATTCTTATGAAACATTTATTGTCTGTATGCTTTAATGTGATTTTAATTCTGCACAAGAATAAAATAAAAGTGAGATAGGATATGTTATCCTATATAAAATAAGAAAATAAAATATGAACTTAAATTATGAAAATGAAGTACAATTTTATATTATTTTCTTTGCTCAATGATAATCCTAGTTTGCATTTTACTTAATATTTGAAGTATATCAAATGCTTATTGAAATTCTGAGCTATTGGAGACATCAAGCTGAGAAAAATCTTTTATATTACATAAAAACCTCAAAACATATATGATACAAATTGCGTATGGTTAAATGAAGTGCATTTTTGAAATGAATTTCTACCTCAAGAAAATATACCAATATTAAATATTAAGCATTTTGTTGTTTCATAATTATTCTTAAGAGTATGCTGACTATTAGAAAAATTGCAACTGAATATGAAGCGTACATGTATTGCAGCATATATGTTAGTATTCTATTCTGTTTGCCACTGTGCAGTCAAACATTGTTATTCATATAAGTATGTTTTTAAAGAAAAAAAGTTTTTATCGGAGGTAAACAGTTTACTCACTGCTATGACTAATCAGTTTTTTACTCAGTTTGGAAGAAATTACATTTGTACAGGATCTTGCTGTTGTGTTTTTCTTTCGCAATTTTATTAATTCCATAAAATTGTAGTATTCTTAATTGGACAGAGAATGCAATTGTAGGTCGAAACAAAATAATATAGTCCAATATACTATGATCTTCAATTAAATTGCAAATCTATGAAAAAAGGATATTTTTCAAAAAAATGTTGAATTAGAGTCGAATTGGAACATCGAAATTGAGAGAATTTTGGTGACAATCCTTATATTTTCAAATCTTGGCCAAAAAATGGAGACGATATTTAATGCTATAGATCTGTCAGAATGTAGAAAATATTAATTTATAAGTGGTATATCTTTTCATAATTCATTTATAATCTAAATTTTTGGCTGCCAAAGAAAATAGTGTATTATTTTTATATATTATAGTTTGATATTTTAGAACAATATTTTTAAAAGAACTTAAGGCAGAATCAATTTACCTTTTACTTTCAGACAACTTGTAACAATTCATCTCCAATTTAGAAGGACAAATTTAACAGTTGGAATAATTGCAAACTCTTCAACATTCAGGAGTTCTGGAAATATATTTATGTAAAGTGCGTAAATGACAAATTGCTATTTAACTCATTGTTCTTTATGTAAAGTCAACTGAAATAAATGATTGATGTAGAGAAACTAGTCCTTTTGCTAATGTTTTACTTAAGAAAATATCCAATAACTAAATCACTGATAAATTTGGCGACAATTCTAAGAATAGCAATAATCTGAATTTATTTAAGAATTTTAATTACGTATACGAAGAGTTTTTTCTAAAAATTATTAGTATGAATAATGGCAAAAAAACTTTTAGATAAAAGTTATGGATCATGACATAAATATTTACAAAATCCTTTAATTATAAATTTGAATTTGTGTAATGTATTTGACTAAATAAAGTTTGATAAAACTTAGACAATGAAAATAATAAAGAATAAATAAAAAAAAATTAAATTTTAAATCGTTCCACCTGAACTCCATCGAAGGAAATAAAACGATGCTTATATGGTAAGCTGGAAATGAAAAAAGTCCTCTTCGGTCCTTTTTTTTTTCAAAACAAGAAATAATTAATTACTATGTTCGCTCCACATACAAAAGGCTATAAAGATAATTGTTACGTTTAAAAATACATATGCATCCCATTCCGGCATGGGCTTTGAAAATCCAATGCATTTCTTTCAGAACAGAATAATTCCCGAAACAATAGTTCAGGAACACAAATGTTTATTATTTTGTAATCTTCGTTGGAAACTGATATAAGATTCATATTTAGATATTGGTGTTATTTTCCACACCATATACAGGACAAGAAAACCTAGTATTCTAATGTTTAAACACTATGGAAAGCCCAAATACACCTAATTTTAGACTACTAAATATAAGGAATAGAAAAAATTATATAAAATAAAATTAAAATAAATGAAAAATAACGCACAAAAAATTTACCCAATAGTGAAAAAATATGACACCAACAGATGCATTTCTTTTCACTGTTAAAAGTAGTTATTTATGAGTCAGTGTTAATTCCTCTATGTACCAAATTTATAATCCACACGAAATTTATTTTTCAAAGAAACAGGAAAATTGATGATTCAACTACAATGTTTTATACTGGTTAAGAAAAATTAATAGCACATGACAATATAGTTCTTTAAAGAAATAAAATAAATAGAAAGAGAAAATTATTCAATTGTATCATTTTTAAGTTTTAAAATAGTTCTTTGAAATTTTTTCGGACAAACAGCTTCAGTACAGTATTGCAGATATCATATATATTAATTTGAATAATTCTAAAGAATTATTAAACATTTTAATATTACGTAGGATAAAATTTAACAAAATGTTTCTGAAAATCGATAAATTTAAATTGCTTTTAAAGAGGGACACTTTATTCACAAAAGATCATAACTGTCGTTTTTTGTATAAATAATCTGCAAATTCATTGATCCTCAATTTTTAATTTAATTAATTCTGGTATAATAATTTTTTTCTTTATTTCGCATTAACTTTATATAAGAAGGGGAAAATGATAATGCAGTTAAAATTGTGGGTGAATTTATTTCCTAAAATTATTAGGTCAATAGAGAGGAAAGCTTTCATACCAAGTTGAGATAAAGGCAACAGCTACAGTTTATACGTGAAGCGTTGATTGAGAAATTTATTTGAATGAAGTGGTAAAATAGATTATTATGATTCAGTAAAGAAAGCAGTAATGCAGGTTTTCGCAATTTCGTTCCTCAGCAAAACTGGACCCTGGGAACGCATTCCTAGTACGGATCAGTTCTAAAAAGAGATTCTAATATCGAGACTGAAAAATCAATTGGTTATAAGTTAATTAAAGCAATAGTCATAGAAATGCATGAATGGGATAGCATAATTTACATAAAATTTTACATTATCATGTTTACACAAGAAATGGTTAAAATCAAAATAATTTTACATTTATAGATTTTAAAACATACAATATCAAAATGTAAATATTTTTTTAAAATATTTACATTTTGTAACATTCACATTTTCTACATTATTTACATTTTGAATCATTTTGTTGTGTATGCATAAGCGTTTAACATCTTTTCATGTAGCTGCTGCGTGTATTGCTTAAAAACTGAATAACATTTCGTGTTCTGTGTACTAATTCGTAGCTTGACATCAGATCTTGAACTGGAAATATATAAACAAATAACAAACATGTATATGTGGCATTCTACTAAATTGAAAATTTACGTAGTAGAATAACATTCAATATTTACGTAAATGTAAATCTGTTTTATACAGAAATAACTATACAAGAATTATGCATGAGAAATATTTTTAAAAGTTTTAACGAGAAATTAGAACTGATTTAAACTTATTTCAATTTTAAATTTAGATATCACGCAATATTTCTGAAATAGGAATATTTCAAAATTTGTAATACTTATCATATACCATTCAAAAAATTCGGCAATAAGTTTTTCTTTCAAATATGCGAGAAATACGCACTCTCAATGCCAAGGCAACTTAATAAGAAGGAAGAAGGACAAATTTCCAGACATTGTTTTGCAAGTGAAAGTAAAATCATACGTACATAATGGCTACGAGAAACTTTCAGGATGCCTTTTCATGTGTTAGAAAAATCGGCAAGCTTGAAGATGGGGCACAGTTTGACGAGTGTATCCTAAGCGTTTGTAATCGACAAAAGTGGGTTTTAAGGTCTTAGAAAGCCTTCCAAATGGCAGGAACAACTATAAAAAAGGTTCACGGTGGTCGACAGAAGAAAACAACATAAAGTTATGACCAGTATATGGTTCTGCAGATAAAAAAAAGATCGGAACCACACATCGGTCAACATTGCTCAGCAGCTGCGTACGGCAACTGGACAACAGGGATCGTAATTAACTGTGGCCAAATGTCTGTATAAAGTTGGCCTATTTGTCCATCATCCCTGTTTGTCCCATTTGTCCATCATCCTGTTATATATGTATCTGCAATCTGAAATGTCTAGAAATTAGTCAAAAAATAGTTTTATTGGCTAAATAGAAATAATTGGAATGGATATGCTTTTCCGCTGTTATTGCGCACTGTATTGCTCTTTATGTTTTTTTTTTTAAAAAAATAATTCATTATCAAAAAATAATTATATAATTTCCCACTAAGCAATTGATGTACATATGTGCATTCTGATTCTTAAGAGAAGCCAATGTTTAATTTCTCCACCCGGAGCACAAGGTAATCTCCAGGCTCTCAATACATATACATGAAATGTGTGTTACGGATACAAAGGGAAGTCTGATGACTTCAAAATCTTTGAATGCGTATTGCTTTATGCATTTGGAATACTATTTTGACAATAATCCACTAACAAAACTTATTTGCACGTCCTAATTTATTTTACAACATTGTTGCAATAAATATTATTCCTTTTTGTTTGTTGTTTTTGATAAATTTATAGGCTCTAAATTTCTTTCTGACCTCCGGGATATTCCACATAGTAGTAGAACTTTGCTACTAAGAAAATGTTTTTTTAAAGAAAAATTTAAACATAGTTCATATAATTCTTTCAGTAAGGTTTTAATGCTCATAAAATTCTCTGTGGAATCAAAGGATTAAAAAAATCGAGAATCATTTATTCTAATCTTTTTTTTTTTTACTTTTAACTTTTGGAAGTAAAAAGCGTCACTTCTTTCAGATCTCCATTGTTGAAGTATAAATGTTTCTAAAGATAATAGTTAGTGAAAATATAAAATTTATAATTTAGTCTGTTCGAATCAAGCTAAGAATGTAACCAACCTTATCAAATAGAAATTTCAAAATGAAATTTATCACTACTTTTAATCACATAATTACACATATTTTTATGTATTATATATTAGTGCACACAAAATATATTATTATAAATAATCTTAAAGGAAAGTTAATGCGAATTTTTCCAACGAAATTTTTAAACCAAAAATTATTTTTTATACCTAATTTTAAGAAAGATAAATGATCGCATATTGTCTGAACATGTATTCTGTTTTTGCCTAAAAAAATAGCTAAGTTTAATGCAAAATTTATTTTAATTTTAAAAGTGTGAAGTTTTGTCTCACAACGGGAAAAAATATTAAATTTGTATGCCGTTTTTGTGTAAATAATGACGAATGACTGGATAGTTATACTCGACTTAAGTTTCTTTTCTATGGTATTTTTATGCTAATTTAATGTAAGTATGATAATTTTGAATATTGATTTATTAATTTCTTCATATATCTTTACCATAGTACAATTCTAAAGTTTATTTATTTTTTTTTAATTCAGAAAGAATTTCACCTGAAAAAATGGGCAATACCTGTATTTTAAAAATACATAAAATAAACTATAACCTGCTTTAAAATCCATCATCATATAACGCTTTCGATTTCCTACTGCAAGGCACCTGCAGATTCTTGGAAAATAACTTACAAAGTACTGAAGAATTTTTTATAAAAAAATAAACATTTAAAAAGCAAAAAAAAAAAAAAAAAAAAAACTTGCTAAAAGGCAAGAAGTGCTTAAAAGATAGTAAAAAGATGTCCGTTTCTGGACACACCAGTAGAAAGATTTTTCACGTTCTTTTGAGAAATACTCTAGGTTTTTCGAAATTTTTCCTTTACAACTGTAATCGTTCGTTTCCTTATTTCGTTATTTTTACCTCGTATTCTCTTCTCCTGGAAGAGTTTTCTTTCTTTCTTATTCTCACGGGTCACCATCAATATAAGTTTTAAGATGTCAAGGCATTTTCTAAAGAGCAGTTTTTGAAAACTCAGAATATTTCAGAAAAGAATGAATAGAAAAAGGTCATTAATAAAAAATGCGAAAAGGTAGTAACAAAATTTTAACGAATTGATAACCTATGATCCTTATTTTTTGCAATAATAATCAAACATCAGAAAAGAAGAAAGAATAGAGGGAGAGCAAAATCATTTCTAAGGATTTTTTCCGGTTACACTACAAGTTATTGAAATAAATAAAAAATGAATCTATATATTTTTTACCAACGAAGAGATGTATTTTATACACTGTACTTTATATACAGATTTTTTTTTCATAAAAGAGGTCTTTGACTTTAATATTGCTTTGAGTTATTTTAACTTTTTTTACACAATGCGTTAGGAAATTATAAGAATTTACGTATTTCTAAAGAATATATATATTTAAATCTTAACCGAGTGTATTTAAAATGGATCGAGAAACAATTTCTGTACCATTTGCAACATATATATATATATATATATATATATATATAATCTAAATTTTCTTAATTTAAGGTTATTAAGATAATTTTCATTAAAACTTTCATTCTTAGGGGTATATCTGAAAGAGAAATGTCTATGTCAGTCGAAGTGCTTTAAAACTGCCATCATAATGGCAGTAATTATACAAAAATGATTCACAAATAGAATAATGCGATCCAGAAGAAGAAAACGATTTTGATAAAGAATGAATGATCGACACATTTTCGTTCATCAACTAAAATGGTCTTTAGACCCATGTACTTTAAATAAAGAAAACGCGTCACATTTGGCAAAGTCTTAAATCAAATACTTATATAAATACCAAGAAGGATAACATCAAAGGTCATAATACCTAGGAAAAACACTGGAAATGGGCTGAAAGAGAGAGGTATGACATGGAAAGTAGAACAAATTCTATTTGATAAGAGGAAATATGACTCA
>BMAW01110300.1:52690-66794 GCA_019974015.1 Nephila pilipes | reverse complement strand
GCATAATTCGTTGTTATTCCTTAAAATATTTTACCTAAGATTTTCATATTCTTACTACTACAGTCAAATTCCTATTATTCAATTTTAATTTTGGTTTTCAAACCATTATTTTAACATTCAAATGCAATTAAATTATTTTTCCAGCAAAATTGTCATTCTACTGTTCTTGTTTGCTGCCAGAGCTGTACTGTGTTCCATCTTTCAGTTGAATTATATAATGACTTCAGAAGTAAGAAAAAATTTACTCCCATACATAGGTTTTGATGATTAATGATAATTTCATGATTTTCGAGAAATTTCACCGATTTCTTTAAGACAAAAGTGTACATATTTCTCAGTGAATTTTCGAATAAAGTGAAAATTCCTATCAGCCATTAAAAATATTTAATAAATTTTTCCAATACTTATTATACTCGTAATTTTTATTTTGGTGAAAATAAACATTAAAACAAAATATTATATTTGTTTAATTTGAGTATTAAACTAGTTCTAAAGTGTTTGAAATTAAAGGAAAATGTATGAAATGTTATTCTTTTAAGAAAATCCAATGCTTTTCAGTCAATGAAATATCAAAATAAATTACTAGCGCTAGTTGTATCAGTTAGAAATGTAACACACTTCAGAAAGTAAGAAAAAGTTACAAACAAATTTGTAACTTTTTTTTAAAATATTCGAAATTCATGTGATTCTGTAATAATATATATTTTATACATTTCTTAAGAAATATATGTTCTTTCAAATATTGATAGATAAATAAACTTGCAATAAAATGTTAAAATTACAGAAATGAATTCGCAAATCCGTTTCTTAAATATTTCTTTGGAGTATACCTTTCTGTTCAAAATTATTGAACTTATTTGGACATTTTAAGAAATTTAAAACTCTTTAGTTTTATTTTTTGTCTCACCTTTTGGTTTCATTTTTTTTTTTTTTTTTTTTTGTTCCTTTAAATCTAGTTTCAAGAAAATTGAGATTTATTTGATATTCTTAATAATATTTCAAAAATTATTACCTACAATGTTTTCCCGTTTTCAATCTTCTATATTAATTCATTATTTAAAACACTGCATCAATTCCGAAACATTCAGATGATAGGTATCTTAAGATTTATCAACGATTTATAACACTCGTTCACCAATATTTAATGCCTCACTTTTTTCATATACATATTTTTAAATAAAATTGGTACAGAAAACTGAAATTCAGTTAGAAGGACTTTGTCATTTTATTTCAACTCAAAAAGAAAAAAAAATATTTGTGAGATTTCTCTCCCTCTCTTTCTCTTTTTATTTATGCAATATCTCAACTGCATACTGAGACAACTATATAATGTCCCCCTTGCGATTCAACATATATGAGTTATACAGCTTTCTCAGGTGAACAGACACATGTCTATATATATATATATATATATATATATGTGTGTGTGTGTGTGTATACATATATGCATATATATATATATATATATATATACGTAGATCATAATATTCGCGTATATTGCATTAAAATCTCTACCATATGCAATTGTAATAACACTACAATGGCTTAACAATTGATCTTAATTTCAATGCAGGCCTATCCCACTACAGTTCGAGCTATAGCTATGGGAACAGGTACTTCCTTCTGCCGCCTGGGTGGTCTCATCGTACCTTACATAGCTCAGGTAAATACATGAACTTATTTTCTAAGACTATGTGATCAACAAGTCAGAAAGAATTAATCGGTTATAATTGATTTTATCGTATGTTAGCGTCGCATATCGAAGCAACACAAGGGCTATATGCGGAATCCTCGGGACCTCCAAACTTTCTCAAAGGGCTTGGAGCTATTAAGAAGCTCTCGGGGGGGAAAAACCTTTCCAGCGCTCAACATTTATTGATCAAACAATGTTTTTCAACATAGGGTAAGCTTCGATGTACCATGCAATTTTGAGTCACGGTTAAATGATGAATATGATATCTAAATTACCACTCCACTTTTCTAACTTCCATGCTATCACACCAAAATAAGTTCAGAGATCCCACCAGAGATTAACATCAGAGCTCCGTTACAGGATGGGTCTTTAATGAATTCAGGATTGTAACGAGCGGTTCGAATTAAATATCCCAAGTCACGAATTCGCCTTCATGACCACTCTGATATTATGGCCTATCTAGTTGTTAGTGAATCTGTGTTCAAAATCAAGGAATTCTGCATATTTAATCGAACAATTTAGAGAATGGAAAAAATGAATGCTTCCAGATAAAATCAAATTTTTAGTGTCGATTACGTAAACGTTCACGAGTATTTGGGCTGTGCATTCACTTAAAAATCGCGATGGTGTAGTGGTTAACATGTCTAACTACGAGAATTGCTGAAGTAGGTTCGATTCCTGGTGGTTTCGGCTTAGGTAGCTGGTCATGAACCAACTCAGTCCTTCATCTCTTCGGGGCTGAATGATAACTATCAAGTTCATTTGGGAAGTTAACTGGGGTTTCCAGGATTAGGTTAGCTAATTGGCCAATACTCTAAGTAGTAATAAGTGTACTAGTAACTACAGAAACGGAGATAGACACCGCTTGATGGGTCTCTCAGGTCCGGACCGATTTTAACTTTACAATATTTAGGGGAATTCGAGATAGTTCAACGAGATTAAATTGGAATAGAAAAGGTCAGGGTAAAGTCACCCTAGACTGACGACGATCAATAAATACCTAAATTTGCCCATTACAACTAGAGTTAACAAAGATTAAACTCTTTTTTATCCTTTCGTGAACTTCGCGTAGTCACGGAAACCAAGCCTCCAGAAGGGGCTGCATAAAAGAGGTTTGTTTTCAAGAAGATAGGCTGTTGGCGTTCCACCTACTTCTATGCGCAGGTCTCGTTTAGTATGATGCAGAAAGCGTTTGTAAAATGTGTATTCAAAATAATGCACTCCAGAGAAGTTGGATCAATAATGCGTTTAAGAGATATGCCTTGAGATTTAATATTTATTCCACAGAAATTTTAAATATAAATATAACAAAAAATTACATTGATATAAATAATTTATGCCTGAATCTTGAAAATTAAAATATGGAAAATTCTTGAATTTCTTCATAACAAGACGATGAATAGAATACATCAAAATATGAAATGATTCATCTACCTCCTGGTACGAACCAATTAGATTTTAAATATTCTCAATATAATTCATTCGATAGAAACGAGAGGTGGCTATTAAATAATGAGACATATGCTTCTAAAGAAGAAGTATGCATACGCCGAGAGTCAGCGATCGACAGCTGTTTAGCGTGAAGCCTTCTCTTTCAAATGCAGTGATTCTTGCTTCTGTAAAAAAATCCATATAGCCGTAGCTTTGTTTCACACTAGAATTACTCTTTTGTTTCATCGGAAAAAATGTAAATGAGCAACGAAATGTTGTAAAAATTCACATAAAACTTGGGAAAAATTGTTATTGAAACTGAAAATTTATTGAAAGAAGTGCATTGCAATGAATGCTTATTGTGTTCATGTGCTTTCGTGTGGCTTAAGCCACACGAAAGCACATGATCAAAAACGCACATGAACTTTTCAAGATGACCATGAAGACGTTAAAGGTGATTCACGCTCGGGTCACCTTCCACGTCAAAAACGGATGACAATATCGAACAAATCAGTAATCTGATTCAATCTTAACGTCGGTTAAGTATTCGTGCGATTGCCAAGACTGTAGGAACTGACAAAGAGTCCGTTCGGCATATTTTTTCAGCATGACAATGCGCCGGCTCATTCCACATTGTCTGTCAAGAAGTTTCCAGCCAAGTACAGCATTCCAGTGTTAGACCATCCACCTTATTCGCCGGATCTTGAAACATCAATTTCTACCTGTTTCTTAAGGTGAATCCTTCGTTAAAAGAAACAAGATTAGAGACCGTTGAAGTTGTGAAAGTGAAAACGGCACGCGTCCTGAAGGAGCTGACAGAAGAAGACTTCAAACTCGGTTTCGAACAGTGAAAGATTCTCGTGGCTCGTTGTAGGGATAGCGGAGGGGTGTATACTGAAGTTGATAATGAGTAAAAATACATAATATCAAAATAAAATATTTTACAGTGTCAATCTCGTTTTTTATAGCCACGCCTCGTATAAATCCTGTTGCATATGAGTATGGCTTGAATTAAGGAATATAATCTTAAAATCCATTTTTTCTCTTATAGGAGATCTCAATTAAAATTATCAGGAGTCAATCCTTATGCCACTTTTACATTTCAGTCATTCAGTATAGTTCATGTGTTGCTTCTAAATACTACTCCAATGAAAAATTATTGAATCCATTTCAAACTTAGAAAGGCGTGATATCTTTTAGAGTAATGGATTCATAACAGATGAGTAGCACGTTCGGGTTTCGTAATTCAAAACAAAGACCATCGAGCAGTAGGGATCAGGCGCAAATTAAATATATAGTTTTCTTTAAGTCCTAGTGTAAGCATATTATGGAGATGTATAATATAGTAATGAGACATCCATTTGACCATGGCTCAAAGTTAAGAAGTACAATAAATGTATTAAATTGTTAGAAAAACGCAGTCGGGGAAGTTAAAAAAATGACCTTGGAACTAACTGACAAACATTTGACAATAAAGAGACATCATTAATAAAATTCACTATTTTGTTTCAATAATTATTTTTTCTAATAATTAATAGTTGTCTTATGTTGAAGTACTAAAGATACTGTAAAAAAACTTCAAGAGAGTTATTCAAAATGCGGAAAAAATATTAACGCTAACAATATACAGCTATATATAGCTTAAATATAAATATATAGAGAGGACGAGAGGTTTTGAGTGACCCTTCTCTCTAATGTCTGCAAAGGGACTACTTGTGATCGCTCCCGCTAGGTGGCTCTTTCTTTTCATCAAAGAAAGTGCCAAACTAATAAAATTTTCATGTGTTTAAAAAGGCTTGGTATTCATTATATTTGGGCTGACCATAAAGTGTCAGATGAAGAGAGCACCTAACTATTTATAAATTCTTAAACGTCAAAAATTGAATATTTGTGGGGCAATAATCACTTGAAAACAATTTTATAATATTACTTCGGTATTTCGAAACTTAGACACAAGGAAGACTACTTATAAAAGACGAGAGGGAATAGGATTTGTTACATTACAAATGCCTTAATTCTCTATAAAGACCCTTTACTGGAATGCATTTGTAGTTTCAATGTTCCACAATAAAATGTTTCGCATTGATTCAGACAGAGAGCGCATGTTTTCAGGTACTTGTGATCGAGAATCCCATCGCTGCTATGTGCTTGCTGGGTGGCCTTATTTTTCTAGCAGGGGTGGCAGCTGCCTTCTTGCCTTTTGAGACAAAAGGAGCCCAAATGCAGGTAAGTGGGATTTTTTTTAAAATCCTGAAAGGAATATGTTTCTTTTTCTCTCTATCAAAGTCAATTAAAAATGAAGCAAAACAAAATGTAAACTTTAATTCTTGGGGAAGACTCGTGTTTTAGCATTTTTTGTAACCAACTACATAGATTTAATTGTTTTGAAAAAACGCTAAAAATTACCATTATTGAAGTATTATTAATATTTGCTCTAGGGTTTCTTCATAAATAAGAACAGGCCACAATATTTTTACCTCAAGAAAGGCTTTAGAATTAATTTTCAAATGATGTTTGTTTTTTCGAATAACTATCTGCACTTATTCATGTATGAGATTTTTTCGATATATTCAGTTAATTTAATTTTGGCGAGAATTTGGCCCAAACTATGTAATCTTCTTCCTATTTGAGTAACCTTAGAGAAATGAACGAGAATTTGTTGAAAAGAAAGGAATGCCTAGAATAGAACAAAACTTAAATGTGGCAATCATAGTAAGAGAGAACTCGCATATGTATGACGGTTATTTTTTTTAAATAAGGTCCATTTGTGAATGAGAATGACGCGTGATCGATGCAGTGCACATGGGCATCTGCTTCCAACATGTTTTGCGAACGTTTAGACGCCATTTGACGGTGCGACTGACTGTGTGCTGAACTAAAGAAGTTTGTAATGTTTAAGAAAATTGAGCTGCCGACCGATTGAAGGATGCATTTTGTAACTCGATTCTTGAGTACAAGAAACTTGGCAACAACGGAAAATCATCGCTATATTTATAACTTTTAGAGTGAGAATGTATTATGAGTGACTTTACAGCTCGAAAGGGGTTGAAAATGTTTCTCAACAGACACAAGGACTAATCAGGTTTTTAGGATAAGAATGATTGTATCATCCACATTACAGGCCAGACCTTGCACCCAGTGATTTCTCATTAGTTTCTATACTTAAAGCAGTTCCTTGGTGGTCAAAGTTTCACCGACGACGAAAAAGTGAAACCCGAATTCACGGATTAAGCTTCTTCACAGGTGGCAGGTTTCTTGACGCTGGAATTCAAAAGTTTGTTGAGCGGTATGACACACATTTGAGTAAAAATCTAAAATATGTAGAATATGAAAAGAAAAAAATGAATGATATATACATTTTTTTTTTTTTTTCATATTAAAAGGCTAATCTTATGTTAAAAATACCCCTCGTATATATAAGAAACATCCTCCTCAGGGTGCGTGAAATGTATGATTTTGCTCTTCTGTCAGTTATACACAAACAAATCGCAAATTTATTTGCTTGAGTAGTTTTTTACTTTGGATCAGGAGGAAAATATTTATATATTTAAGTATAAATTTGTATTATGTTTTTTTTATTATTAAGCTGAATAATATTATTTTGCGACGGCGGATGTTTTTCTCTTTTGGGGAAGGATTTTTCTCTTCTGTCGCAAGGGGTGAAGTCGCATGACAGAAGTGATTCCAATCCCCTATTTGTCAGTCCGGAGAAAACTTGACCAGTTTTGTTTCGCAGGGCTCTTAACAATTAGTTCAAAAGGAACTCTCATTCTATTAGTAATTAAGACATATTTTAATTTCTGTCGTCATTCCAAATGAAGAGAGCCTCCGAATACTTATATTCCAGTATCATTTAGAAGATAAGAAGAGCGGCCACCTGATTGATAGTTTAGAGAAGGCTGTTTATTCAGCCATTACCACAATTGATATACATCCCCTCCCTGATATACTGGGCGTCGTTTTAGATAGTTTTCTTTGACTAATCGGTTGTCTTCAGTTGAGAAGGCGGGTATATTTGACGTATATGTATATCACTAGTCCTGATTTATGAGTGAGTGAGACACACAGAAACAAATTTACATCGGGTGTTTATGCAAACGGTAGCTTTAGAATGTACCGTCATCTGATGTTCAGATTTTAGGCCACCACTTTGGTGGTTGATGTTTTCCCCAACGCTTTTGGGGGAGGGTTTTCCTACCCCGGGGTTTAGGAAGTCCGTTCACCTTGCATGACTTCTGTGATTTGAACCCTTAATCTATCCATCTAAAGAAAACTCGTTCGGTCTTGTTTTTGCAGTGATTTTAACAACTATGCCCGAAGGGATGCATCTTCAAAATAGTAAGACACTTTTGCTATTGTTATTGAACGAAGCCGTCTGAATTTCTTTGTTTAATAATATATTAAAATTTTCATTGCATTTTTCACTTTGCGTAATATATTTATCAAAACTGAGTTACAAGTTGCTTTCTTGTTAGATTTTACTTTCAAAAACGCATACGAGTAATATCTGACAGAATTTTGTTCGAAATTTCTTAAAAGAATTGATCATTTTCAATATATATATATATATATATATATATATATATAATATTCTTGAATCTGTATTCTGTAGTAATTAACTTTTAAAGTTTTCAGACCACACACAGTATGGTATAAATTAATATCTCTTACAAACAATTTTCTGAGTCATTAATTGTACATTCAGTCAAAAAAGGGATAACATAATTACTTCCTCCACACCCATCGCATCTGGACAAAATTAATACAATGTTAATGGCTAAAAGAGAACTAAATTACAGTGCAAATGAATTGATTAATTAATTTAATTAACATAGTTTCTAAAAAGAATTTTTACGTTCCGGCATCCAGTTTTTCTCGCCGTATCAGATTTCTCATCTCAAAGTTAAAAGGAATTTCGAATTTCGTAACATTCTACTTGAAAGCTTCTCAGTTGTAAAATTTTCTTAAAAAAATTGATTTCCTAATGTTAAAAAAGTGTCTCAAAAATTCAGCATTCAAAAAATGTCCAAATATTTTTGCGACGACATATATTTTTCTCGTTAATTCTTTAAAACATAAAAGAAATGAAATATAAATTATTGAATGAAGTTTCGAAAAGAAAGGAGTTGTAACAGAACTTTATTTTTGTATACTTGGATTTCCCATGATATAAAATTCTTACTTCTCCTGTCTACCAGCCATTTTGATTTTATGAACATAATATTAATCCCTCCTCAAATCTGGACTATTTGAATGTAATTAAATGCATCCGAAAGAATAAAATACAGTAACGGTTTCAGTGGAGTTACGTTTCTTCTCCGAGTTTTTTTTATTATTAAAACGTTTTTCTGAATTTCACTTGGGGTGTGTGTCATCAAATTTTCGATCGTTAATTTAACCAACTTCCCATCAAGCTAGAGCTTTGAAATTTTGGGAATCGTTCGTACTCGCCAAAAACTATGCAATATTTAGATATTTGCGACCAGTTTTAACTAATATTTCAATAATTTTAATAAGTCAAAATATTCTTTCCTCTCGGCGCTTTTAGGATTGAGGAAAAAATTTCTTTCCCCCTCTGGGAACACCGGGCACTCCCCACGCCGCATGAGGTATCGTAAACCTTTTGTACTCAAAAAGGGGAGATACTATCTCCCCTTTACTATCTCCGAGATAGTAAGGGTTGCTGACTTTTAGTCAGTAATCATTCGCAAGAAAGAAAGTTTCCAATATTTGGCGCCATGTCTTATCACAAATAATTTTTTCTGAATTCTGGTTCCCATTTTTTTTTTTTTTAATAGAATGACTTACAAACTTTCAAATGCATGTTTCGATTTTATGAGTATTATGAATTTTTTAATACGCTCACAAATGTCTCTTTTTTAAGTAAATTTTAAAGTTAAAAATAACTAACAGTTTTAACTAATATTTCAATAATTTTCTTTAATAAACTTTGCCACCATATAAAAACATTGTTTTTAGAAACGTTGGTTTTTATATCGAATTATTTATTAATTAAAACGTTTTTCTGAATTTCACTTGGTGTGTGTGAGTGTGTGTGTGTGTCATCAAATTTTCGATCGTTAATTTAACCAACTTCCCATCAAGCTAGAGCTTTGAAATTTTGGGAATCGTTCTTACTTGCCTAACAATGCAATATTTAGACATTTGCGGCAAGTTTTAACTCATATTTCAATAATTTTAATAAGTCAAAATATCCCTTCCACTTGGCGCTTTGAGAAAAAAAATTTCTTTCCCCCTCAGGGAACATCGGGAATTCCCCCGTACGCTGCATGACGTATCGTAAAACTTTTCTTCTCACAAAGGGGAAATACTTTACTATCTCCAAGATAGTAAGGGTTGCTGACTTTTAGTCCTTAATCATTCGCAAGAAAGAAAGTTTCCAATATTTGGCACCATATCATATTAAAATAATTTTTTCTGAATTCTGGTTCCCAGTTTTAACAGAATGACTTACAAACTTTCAAATGCCTGTTTTGATTTTATGTTATGAATTTTTTAATACGTTCACAAATGTTTTTTTTTAAGTAAATTTTTTAAAGTTCAAAATTATGTTTTCTAGAATTTGATGTACAGCATTTCAGAAGTACTAAGAAAGTGGAATTTAAATGATTGGCATGTCGACTCTAAATCATGAATTAGTAAAAATTATTAGATGCATAACTTTTATTTGCTCCATTCGTAATTTTTTAGTAAAGTTGGTTTGTGTTTTGTCCATGTTTTTGGGTCTAGAAGAGTATGACGCGTAATACGTGTAGATTAGATCTACACTTAGCCAATCATCCTCATATTAGCCTCACCTCATCTCCACACTGTTATATCTGGTAATCGAAAAATATTTGGAAACTAAAAAGGAAAGGCTTACATGTGCTGTAAAATTTTTCAGTAAAAAAATATTCAATAAATGATTGATTAAATTGAAATTATAAATAAATTTTTTTATGTGTTTATCACGTGTTTGTTTTGAATTTAATGTATAATAATTAATATACTTTGTCATTATATAAAAACGTTGTTTTTAAAAACGGTGGTTTTTATCTCGAATTTTTTTGAAATTATTTCTTAAACATTTTCAATGACCGTATGCTCCACAAACGAAAAATTAAAATATATGTAAAATCATTTTTGAAAATTGGAGGAAAAATGTAATTTAGTGAGAAGCATTCCTTATTTTTCCTCTATCAGGTGCATCACTTTTTTTCTTTCAAAAACACATATAATAGCCTAGACTTGTGGGGAAAAGTAGAAATTCCATAAGGTTAATATTACGTTCACGGAAAAATCAAAAAGCCTGTAGACGAGAGCTTTAAGCTCGTAATTTCTTGCAATTCCTTGCGTTAGTTCAAGACAATTTTAAATTACGGTCGGACATCGATAACTAAAAAAACTGGCCGTTTGCCAGTTTATACATCTTAGTTATCGACCCTAGATGTTAAAGAACAGGGGAAAAAAATATATGAATATAGAAAGTCTACAGGAGAAAAATTTTTGACCATTTGAGAAGTGAAGGAAAATAATGTATTTTTCATACGTTTAATAGCGTTTATAGTACAGTATAATTTCCAACGTGTGGCCACGGTAGCTTAGTGGTTATGGTTTCGGATTCGTGGCCGGCGGTTTTCGGTCAGTCGTGGGTTCGATCCTTGACCGCGAAAGATCCGCTGTGTAGCCGGAGCTGATGCACGTTTAATCTGTCAGAGCCCAAAGTCCTCCCGTTGGCGTGGTGGGGAAGTTAGGAGAGGGGGTGCCAGCTTCAGGTGTCGTCCTAGTCATTTGGTAGATATTCAAAATTACGAGGTCCGTCGCCAATAACCTTCATTTTGCTTCTTGTACTACGTTAATAAAAACTAATCAAATAATTTAAAACATTATTTATGACCTCTTGCCAACGTGATGGTGATTTGTAAATACCATATTTGAAAAATGCCTTGTCTTTGGAGGCGAAGAGCTCGAGTAGTGCTTCGTTGACATCTGCTTCTGTTCGACTTTTTTTCTTTCAAAAACTTTTACAGGGAGAGAAAAGGTGATAATCGAGGGGAGCTAAGTCTGGAAGGAATCCTAAATCTGTGACAAGTTCCTACTGCACCATGCGGTCTGGTATTATTACTACGTAGTACGATGCACTTCCTATCGAGCGTCGCTGGCCTCTTTTCTTTGAATGATTCGTTTGAATCCTGTATTTTCTGTCATTATTGCTCTAAATTTAGTTTTTAATTAAAATTCAAAAGCTTTTTATACATTGATCCTAATACGCAGCATTCTCTTATTCACGCAAAAATATTATGAGGTCTGTCGCTAATAGCACCTCGTGTTGCTTGTCAGTCAGACGTTAATAAAACAATCAAATCAAATATCATATTGAGGATCAAGGTTGGTTTATGCAGGAGGAAGGAGCATCCCATTTTCCTTACTGATTTTTTTTTGCAAGTGATCCATTTTGAATCACCAGTTATCATTCGATCCAATAAAGGTTCGAATTTTTTCCGAGAGTGTAGAGATGTGTATATGATGACTCGATGAAGTAAATTTTCTCGCTAACTCGAGAAATACCCATCTGTAATATTTATAGACCAACCCTGGTGACAACGAAACTATATTGTACAGTAAATATTATTAAATGTATGAAAAATCTATTTTTTTTTCTCTTCCCAAATTATATAACTTCCTGATAGACGTGATATATAACCCCCTAACAGATTTCTCCGAATATCTCTGCATCTAACGATCGGATTCGAATGAAATTTGAAGCACAAGGGCTATTTGTTTAGAGTATTATTTACCTAATTCTGCAAGGAAATTGAGTTTCTAATTAGGTAATAACAATATCATTTAATTAATCCATTACATCAATGAATTAAATCACTTTGGGCCGTTAACGATAATGTCAGTTTCATTCAGGGGCGATGAGAA
The DNA here is from genome assembly GCA_019974015.1 of Nephila pilipes. Lineage (NCBI taxonomy): Eukaryota > Metazoa > Arthropoda > Arachnida > Araneae > Nephilidae > Nephila > Nephila pilipes. Next base: position 54,742 of record BMAW01110300.1, on the reverse strand, counting down.
ATTCGCAAGCTATTCAGAGAATCGCAAATTTTTTGACTAATTGTATGTACTTAGATTTATTTTTTCATCAATGCGTACATTTAAATAACTTATTTCTGAACTTCATTTTGCAGGAGTCTCACTCTTTACAGAAAAGTGAATTGGAAGGAAAATTTTGACACAGGCTCTAACCATTTTCTGCTACCTTGCAGTGACAACACAAGTTGAAAGCCAAGAGAACAATCATCAATTTTTGAATTGTTATGAAGTCACTGTTAATCCCACGCATACATTTAGAAGCGCATGGTTGTGGACAAATTTGACAGAGAATGTATGCGTTTTTAGTGTAACTTTTTGAGAAACTAGGACTTCGGAAAGGGGTGCTTTTGGAGTTATTTATTTGAAATAGGTGAAAAATCTCGCTAAAAACACAACTGTTTTATAATATCCGGCAAATTCCGGAATATCTCAATAAAACAATTAAAATGGATCTATATTATTTTTGTTTTACATATCTTAGCAAATGAAACTAAAAGACACGGATCTATTAAAAAATTGCAACTTGAATCGAAACATATTTCATTAAAATTAATTGTACTTAATAGAAGTCATTCCTATCCAATACTTTGTCATTTATGTATATTTGTGTATTAAAACCATTATATTTTATATTATTATTATGGTTAATGTTTGTTATTAATATTTGTTCTTATCTCTATAATTATTTCTTTCATAATAAAATAGTTTCATTTTAAAATTATTCCAATTTGTTTATTAAATTTTTTTGAATTTATTGGGTCACATCCGACTGTGTCAAGTTGTCATGCATACAGTAGAGTCAAAAGTTTTCGAGTCGCGGGTTCGAGTTTTGATGCCACTAACGACCCACCTTATAATGGGACTGATGCGCGTTAAATCTACTCGAGGTCCCAAGTCCAACCTAAGGTGGAGATAGAAGTTTGAAGAGGAAGGGGCCAACTGAGATGTCGTCCTCGTCAGTTGACCGAGTTTCAAAATCACGAAGTTCGTTGCCAATAATCATCGTCTTGCTTCTCATTACGACGTATGAACCTCTCTCTAGAACAAGTTTTGAGGACTGATGTCTCCGCCCCCGGTTATTGTCTTTATGGGCAAGAACTTAAGTGCCTTGCCTATGCCAACGACCTGCTGTTGTTGAGCGAATCCTCTCTTTAGCTCCAGCAAAATATTGATTCTAACTATTTGAAGTGTCGCTGCACTGGCGAGTCTTCGGTTCAAGCCCTCGAAGTGCACCTCTCTCTCTTTTTTCCATTCCAGGAACCTTCGAATCATCAACAATTCGTGGTTTCTGGTGGCGGACACTCCCATTCTTAACACTAATGGCCAGGAGGCCTATAATTATTTAGTTGTCCGTGTGGGCCTCAATTATAGACAAAACAACAGTGGCTTCTTCAGGGTCATCGCCAGGGATGTCAAGCTTGTTACTGGTTCTCCCCTGGCCCCCTGGCAGAAGCTTACTGCAATTCGGGCCCACATTTTGGCCAGAAGAAGGATGTCGCCGACCTGGATAAGACTCTTATTGTTACATTAAAGCGCATCCTTAATCTCCCCACCCGGGCCAATACCAATTTGGTCCACCTATCTTGCAATAAGGGTGGGGCGGCCCTCAATACGACAATCACATCGCAACACAAGGTCAAAATGTTTCTAGATATGGTCAATAACAATTTAATGAATATATGTTCAGTAGTTATTTACTTTCAAATTACAGTCTTTTTTATTCCACTTAATCCTCTGTTCATATAACTGTTCAAAACACTCTGGAAACCATTTTTGGAAGTGAGCTTAGCAACTTTATATATATATATATATATATCACATTTTTCATCACATCTTTTAAACCAACAAATGATGTTCCTTCAATTTCATTTTCTGCCTAAGAAACGAGTAAAACTCTGAATATGTTAAGTCGGAAGAATAGAAGGATATTCCAGAATGGTAACATTGAGCCTGGAAAGGTGCTTTTTCTCTGTGAAGGAAAGTACAGAGGCATTGCCCTGCGACAAAAATCAATCGTTTCCCGCTCATTTTTCT
>BMAW01110300.1:23870-47690 GCA_019974015.1 Nephila pilipes | reverse complement strand
GTATTGCATATAAATTCTCAGTAAGCAGATTAAGTATTGCATATAAAATCTCAGTAAACAGATTTTATCGGTCATTTTCTACATTTAAACTCAAACTGTTACCGGTAATTCTGTAATGTTAGTACCGATAATTCGGTAAATTATGCACTTAATTTCGAAAGGATGTTATAAAGTTTTAATTATTATTAAGAAATAATCGATACATCTGGTAAAATTTATTCTTTGTGTTTGTCAATTCTTATGAACAAAATATTGTAAAAAGGGTAGCTAATATTGTTGATTTTCAGGAAGCCGCAGATTGAAGTAATCTATAGTATCGTAAAGTTTTAACTATTATCCATGTTATCGTAAAGTCTTCATTATTACTAAAATAATTGAGGTAAAAACTTAATTTTTACTAACAAATTTTAGGGATGCATAGTCACAATTTAGAATATACGAGGTGTGGCTATTTATTTATGAAACTGACACTGCTACAGAAAAATTAGCATGCATCAAATGTCAGAGAATGTCAGCAGTTCAAAGCAGTGTTTCTCAAACTTTCTTTTCTGTGGACCCCATAAATCCTTTAAAAATTCAAAATTCTTATGTCCCCCAAACATATATATATATATATATATATATATACATATATAGATATGCATATGCATACATACATACATACATACAAACACAAACACACACACTTATATATATATATATATACCGGGTGTCCATAATTAAACGATCCTACTTCAAAATCGTGTACAGACGAAACTATTGTTCAGAAAGCTGTAAAATTCTGTGTACGACATAAAGAAGGGATGGGAATTTGTTTGAGAGAATAAAAAATTAGTTCAAAATTTCGCCACTAGAGGGCGTTTTTAATGGAGATCATATTTAGCATACATTAATACTTAGCATACATTTATAATAGCTTACAAATTTTGTTACAACAATTAATGCTCAACATGATGACCATCATTTTCAGCTACTATTTGAAATCGTAAGATAGCATGTTCCTCCGTTAACCGCAGTGTGTTCTGGGAAATGTTAAGAACATGTCGTGAAATACTGTCTTTGAGATCACGTAAAGTTTTTGGTTGATCACAACTTACCAGCTGTTTCAAATAGCCTCAAAGCCAAAAATCGTATGGATTGAGGTCAGCATGGATGCTTTGTCTTCTTCCACCTGAAGTGCAACTTTCTCTATTGCTTCCGCAGAAACAAGTTTTCTTCCTCTTCCAGAACGAACATTCAAAGATCCTGTTTCTTCAAATTTGGTTACCATTAATCGAAGATTTGTAGCAGTCAATGGACCTTTTCGCATCCCCTTTAAAGTCCGAAATTTCCGTAGAGCAACTATTGCGGGATTATCGTATTGATAGAATAACTTTACTAACAACGCTCGATCTGGTAAACGTAATGACATTCTGATTAGCAATACCGAGCACACTGAAAATAAACTAATCTCCCTTGAAAGTTTATTGCTTTTATAACAGTTGCTGTGTGACGTCGAAAAAATTTGCATATTTTCGTCTTCCTTCGCGTAAATCCTTTGAAAATTAGTCATCGAAGAAATTTAATTAAAGTTTGTAGTTCATTTTAGAGATTGTGTTTTTTAATGAATATCAATTATTGTGTTACAGTGTCCTGTGGGTAAAAAAGCGATAAAATACAAATAGAAAACCGGTAATAAATGTGGCCTTCATTCCAAAGCGCCCTCTAGTGGCGAAATTTTGAACTAATTTTTTTTATTCGCTCAAACAAATTCCCATCCCTTCCTTATGTCGTACACAGAATTTTACAACTTTCTGAACAACAGTTTCGTCTGTACACAATTTTGAAGTAGGATCGTTTAATTATGGACACCCGGTATATATAAATATATGAATGAATTTCGAATTGTCCCCTTGTGGGGCTTAGGCTCCACGTTAAGAAATACTAGTTTAGCATGAAACCTTCTCTTTCGAATGCAGTGCCTCTCGCTTCTATAAGCAAATCCATATATCCGTAGCCTTCGTTTGCTTTAGAGTGGTTTTTTATGTTTGTTTTTTGATATTTTTGTTTCACCGGAAGAAAATATTAGTGACCAAAGAATTGTTGTGAAATTATGTTCACATGAAATTAGGAAAAACCACTCCCGACACTACAACTTATATTTTTTTAAAGAAGTGTATGACAATGAATACTTATCATTTGCACGTGTTTGTGAGTGGTTTAAGCGTTTTCAAGATAACCGGGACGTTGAAGAGGATTCACACCCGAGTCTCACTTTCGCATCAAAAACGGATAACAATATCGGAAAAAATCGGTAATCTGGTTCAATCTGACCGTCAGTTAAGTATTGTTGCGATTGCTGAGACTGTAAGAATTGACAAAAAAAAAAAAAAAAAAAAAAAACCGTACGGCCAACTTTTTCAACAAGCCAAAGCGCCGGCTAATTCCGCATAGTCAGTCAAAAGGTTTTTGATAAAGTACAGCATCCCAGTGTTAGACCATTCGCTTTATTCGCTGGTTTTGTACCATGCAACTTCTTTCTGCTTCTAAAGGTGAAATCTTCATTAAAAGGAACAAGATTTGAATCCGTTGAAGCTAGGAAAGAGAAAGCGGCACTTGATCTGAAGGAGGTGATAGAAGAAGTCTTCCAGCACTGTTTCGAAAAAAGGAAGATTAGCAAGGAACATTGTAGGGATTGAGGAAGGGTACGTAATGAAGACGTCAGTAAGAAAATGTATATGACATCAAAATAAAATATTTTACAGCATCTATCTCGTTTTTTAACAGCCAAACCTTGTATATTTCTCTTAGCGTCTCTCGATTGTTCAAAACCGTTATTGTTGAACTCCCTTTGTTTGGACTCTCCACACTGTGGGTTACTTCAATCTATGCCTTACTGAAGCCAAAAAAATCAAAGTGAATAGGTAGTATTTTTCGAGATTATGTAGATGAGGATCAATTAATATGCAGAATGAATTTTCTCTAGATATCTCGGATATTTCTTGGTAATAACTAAGACTTAATGAAACCTCCCTCGTAGAATAAACTTTTTATACTTTTGGGAGGAATAAACTTAAGAAGTCTTTGATACATTATAAGGAACAATGAACTGTCATTCAGCAACACTTTTCAGGAACTGTCGTGCAACATCTTTTCTATAGTGATCTTAATAACTAGGAAGATTAAGTGATTAAGGAACTTTAAGCAAAATAATTCATGAAATTTTTCTAACTACAATTGATCACTATTCATTTTGAAAGTTTTCACAATTTTTTATTTGAAACACCAGTTATTTGAACATTCGTTGAATAGAAAATAATAAGTTTGTAAAATAAATATGTAACTGTCTTGGAACGAGTAAATTAAAGTGTTTTGGAAGGAAAATATTACACTGAATGTTCAAAAATGAAATTGAAAATAAAAATCTCAGTTATAAGTCTATCCTTTTTTTTTTATTTACTGAACAAGAATTCAAGTTATGGCGGAAGAAATTAACCTCTCTCTTCTGACTGTTCAATTTCTGGACAGAAATCGCTTGAAAAACTCTGTGAGGTTTCCTGCACGTTATAAATTTTTATACATTAATTAATTTTTTTGTAAAAAAAATTTGTATGTAGTTTTAAGATTTTGAGAAAATATTTTCTTGAAAGAGACTACTTTAAAATTAGTGCATTCTATTGTAACCCACACCTTGACGATGAAAAGCAAAATGACGTAAAAAAACCTCGATAAATGTGCTGAATTGACAACCCATTTAACAATGCAACCCTATTAGATGTCGGTTTCACTTCTTTTGAAAAGCGTGCTTTTGTCGCGATTAATACTGTTTTGTTTACCATCGCGATTGTGTGGGCTTAAACAGAATTTTACCAAAAAATCATTTTCGGATGTTGCATAATTCACAACTTCAGAAGAATGAAATTTACTTCAGCTCTTGCATATCTTCAGAAACAACTTCAGGAAATGAACACGATCCCGTTGGAAAAAGTAGAATCAATAAAGCGCAAAACATAATCACTTAGAAAATCTTAAAAAAATGTCCATACAATTTAAAAAGGGATTCTTCTTCATGATTGAATTTGATTTTCTATTATTAAATTAATATGTTGAAATACAAGGTTATTTAAAATGATAGATCAGATTTCAAAATTCCATATTTTCATACATAAACGACATAGAATGATAAGTAACACATGGATGCTAAAGGAAAATATACACATGTTTCTTTTAAAAATGTTCAATATAACTTTCTTTAGTTAATGTATAATATCAAATCGATATAAAAATGCCTGCCTGATACGTTGTAAAGTGTCAGTGGTAATTGATTGTACAACAGCAGAAACCCGTTCTTTGAGTTCAAATAAATTGGTAATGGTATTGCATACACTTTTATCTTTTGCAAACTCCCAAAGGAAGAAATTGCATGCGGCCACATCAGGTTACTCAGGTAGCCAGCTGTGTAACATCGAATCATTTGGTCCAATGCCACAGGTCCAAGAGTTAGGTAGCTTCGTGAAAGCTTCTAAAACAGCTTTCGTGAAATAGTTTCACAAAGAACGTACAAGAGTCTTCTATTTTTCACAACATAAAACTTATACGGTTTTCCTTCGTACACATGTATTACTTTCCATAATGTGTGTTTATTTTTGATAACATAGAAATCGGATGAATCATTTCTATTAACTCTGTACAATAATACTTTCTGTAAACTGTTTTTATTAGGTTAAAAGTACCATTAAACATAAAAACTCAATAAAGAGTGTATGATTACCTTAAATTTCCAAAATAAATTGACTATTACCTTGAAAATCATTTTATTGCTCATTTTATTGATTCAAAAGGAAATTATCAGTTTTTTGAAATACAGTTTTGAAAATAGATAATGTGTGCGAAAATAGATAATGTGTGCGAAAATAGATAATGTGTGTGATGCCTGTTTTTCATCAGTCTTTAACTTAATATTTAATAATAATAATAAAATAAAATAAATAAACTATGACAACGGAAAATTTTCTATGTATTCTTCCTCAAGACTAACTCTGTAGTTTTTTTTTTTCTTTCATTAACATCCTTCTTTAAAAAAAATGTGCCATTATTTTATTACACGTTTTTCGTGTATATGTAAGCAAAAAAAAAAAAAAAAAAAAATGCGAAGCAATCTATTTGACTCTTTTGGAAGTATTTTATTATTTTTTTCTCCTTATTTTTAAAGGTACCGAGACATGAAAGGGAAAATAAAATGCCGAATTTAAAATTACTTCTTTTTGTAACATTTGTCAATAAATTATTTTATTGAATTATAAAAGTACTTTTTTGGTCAAAAAGTTTTCCTCTCCCTTTGAATTTGAATATGGGTATAATATTTCAGATATATATTTCCATTTACGTACCATTTTTAAAATAAATATTTCATATATGTACAAAATATTTTACTCATCATATAGAAACTAATGCACAAAATATAACGAACCTATTTTTTTTAAATAATATTACTGCTTATTTTCTTCGAAATTTTATTTACCCTTCTTTATTCATATAAACAATTATTTCTTAAAATTTAGGTATTAATATGAGAATAAATATTTTAGTTTCACTATGTGCATAAGTATCTTATACATTAGCATTAAAATTTAAAACTACATTGCTTGATATTTTTTTTTTAAAAAATGATACCTAAATGCAAATATATCTCACAAAAATCCTGTCTATGTTCACCTAAGAGTGGAAAAAACCTTTACGAAAAAAAAAAATTATAATTATGATGATTGAACAATCCTTGTTAGGCACACAAAAAATGTAAGCTCTACTAATAATTTGAAATGTGAATGAGTGTTAAGTTTATCGGCGAAAGAGCCAGATATGGTTATGTTGAGCTAAACAAGATTTAATTAGACGTAAAGAAATTGAAAAAAATATAAGAATTGGTTGACAAGAAGGAGGGTCGAAATTTAGTTTAGTTTTTATTAACATCGTACTAGAAGCAACACGAGGGCTATTGCCGATGGACCTCGCAATTTTGAACCTCGGTCAAATGACGAGGACGACACTTGAGCTGGCAAACCCTCTCCTAACATTGAAACCACGCCAATGGGAGGACTTTGGGCCCCGACATATTTAACGTGCTTCAGCCTCGGCTACACGGCGGGTCTTTACCGGCCAAGGATCGAACCCTCGACTGAGCGAAAACTGCCGGCCACGAATCCTAAACCATAACCATTAGGCTACAATGGCCACCAAGGAAGGTCGGAAATAGAGAAGGATAGCTAGGATAACCCGGGGGCGCGTCACCCGTGTTTACCAAAGACAGTAAACCCCATGGAAAAGAAAAAAGATCACTGGGTGCCTCGGAGTCATGATGCCCGTACTTACCTGAAGAAGGTAAGTCCCTGAGGTCCCCCGATATAATCCCCAGAGGCAGGGTGCCCGGCTGTAATCCCAGAAGCTGGGGATCCACTTTTGTCGCCTCTTACGACAAGCATGAGCTATAGGGGGATTATTCAGTCATTCCCAGTCACCATAAGAGTCAATAATTTGAAAAGATATACATCACTAGATTTGATATTCCTGAGTCTCATATCCTTTTAACCTAAAGTATATCCAGTAATTTTATAGATCCTTCTTCCTGTCTGTAATAACGAATAATAACTTTAAGCGTCAAAATTAACGCTCTCGTATTTTAATATCATTTGGAGAAGAATGTTCCAATTAGCATTTAGTCAGAGGATCTACCTTTATGCATTAAAACATCAATGGGTAGAATATTTTATGCTATGAAAATTTGTATTCCAGGTTTCCGCGAAACATCTGGAAAATTTATGATTGTTAAAAAGTATATTTTCTTACGACGGATGGCATTGCCAAGACAAGTCGGCGATTTATGCGCTGTCCTCTGTTACTTAGTGTCAAAGCAAATTTGGCACTGATTCATAGGTTAGTTCTGAGATGACAGACATTTGCTGATTTGATTGATGCCACCTCGAGTTATCGTCGTCATTTTGGGACGAGTTGTGACTCTCAATGAGACCTGGATTTCTCATAATTCACCAGAAACCGAGCAATAATCAAAGCTGTGGGTTGTATCTGGTACAAAGGAGACGAAAGCGGCCGGGAACATTTTGGCGACAATTTTTTGGGATACGAAGGGCGTCATATTCATGGACTTATTTGAAAAAGGAAAACCGATCATTAGACAATACCTCATGAGTTTCCCCATTTTGATTTCCAATTCCTAACACGAATACTTTTCGAATCACCTGCGTTTGTTAATGCTCAGGAATATATCATCAGTTTTTGGGATGGTACAAAATGGCTAATGCTTAATTTAACTCTTTTATGGTTGTGTAACCATAGTAATAATAATTAAATTGTTCCAAAGCACTTTTAAAAAAAAAAAAAAAAAAAACGAGAAAATTTGAGGATCATTTTGAATATGTAGGAAATCCAGGACAACTCCTCCAAACTCATCTTTGAAAAATATTAATTCATAAAATCAAGAAAATAAACTGAATATCGCACCTAATTATCAGTATGAAATTCTTTAAGTCTTATTAAAGTGCTATCAAAATCGCATAAAAATAATTTTTATGAAATACGAAGAAAATTGAATTGTTTGAAACAGATTGGAGCATAAAAACGATATAAAACGCAAAATTGACAAAAGACCGAATTATAAAATGCAATAAAACACTCTCCAATGAAAAAATTTATTGTACTTTTTTTGTATTTGATCATAAAGATGAGTAATAAAATAACTTTTTTTTCTGAAAATGTTAAAAAAATACAATATATTTTAGGTCGTCAAGAAAAAAGGAGAGATTTGTTTTATAGGTGATTTTTTTTTCAAAAGCTAATTTCAAGCATGCTGAATACATACATTTTCTTTTAAGACTCCGGTCTATCAGACATTTTGATTTCCTGAATGCAATGTTAATCCTAAAGAGTTTCAACTATTGTTCTCAAATCTAAACAATTTTATCTATTTGAATGCGAAAAAAAGTACATTTGAAAAAACAAAACAAAAAAAGAGAGGGTCTACGCAATTACATTTTCTCACATATTTTTGAAATTATTTTTAAAAATAATTTATTTGAGACAGGACAAACTCACAAGCGAATCATTAAAACAGGCATAAAATTATTTTGAAAAATCGGGAAGAAAATGTAATTCCCCTGGAAGAATCTTTATTTTTTGCTCTTTCGGATGCACTTTTTCGCGTTCCTTTAGATAAACTCGTCAGGGTTTTGGAGACGAAAGAAGAAATTCTACAGGATTAACATTGCATTCACGAAATCAAATTGGCCGGTAGACTGGAGCTTTAAGCTGTTCACTTGTTAAAAGCGTATGACGAGATTTCCTCATTGTGAGGCATTATCATTGTCAAATTTGTTTTGGCGTCGTTTATTAGGTGACAGAAAACTATGGTAACACCAACTTGCCTTAGAAACGAATCTGTACTTTTTTCAAGAAAAAAAAAATGCACGTCTTGAACCAACCTTGAAATGCTTTTAGAACAGTATTTAGATTTAGTATTCGAATAGTAGCACCGCACCTCGCGCGAATTAAGCTGATAAGAACAGATTTCAAAAGTCTTTATTCAGCAAAATAATTGAGTAAATACAAGAATTTAAAAGCATAATAGCTGAATACAAAGTCAAGTGATTTAAAATACAATAAATTTCTGTGCACAACAGGTGCCCAAGATGAAATCCGTAAAGTCTAAAAATTTCAAACACACAGAAAATAAAAGCACATTCTTGAAAAGTCCAAGGTCGAAGGGGTCGAAAGTTCGAGGAACGTCGCTGGAAAAAAGTTCATCAAGCGACGCTCGACTTAGGAGACTTCGAAAGAGATTCTTCGAGACAAACGCTTTTCAAGGAAGAGGACAACTTCAGAGGAAGGAGAATCTTCGAGACTTTAAAAGGAACTTTACTCAGCAGTCATTTCAGGCAGAAGGAAACCCCACAGAACACAGACGAGGAGGAGAAAGCAGAATTGAGGAGGACGGCCGGGAACGGAACAGAGACTCCACACGGCGCGACGCTCCAGGGAAAGGAGGCTTCATCAATTTGAAGGCAAGATCATTCGCACTAATATTAAAGCTTATTTGCATTTTTTCCCTCTCTCAGACCGAAAGCAACACAACAGTATATAACAATCAGTTAAGTAAAAAAAATTATTTATATGTTAATCCCATTGTACACTTAGAAACTGTTTGAGTTATGTTAGCTCAAAGCTCGACTTATTTTAAAAGTGTTACAATATTCTGCTTTCTAAACATACAATTAAAAGCGTTGACGCATGCAAAATTCTTATAATAAATAAGTATTTTCAAAACATTAATTAAAAAATACAATACAATTACAGGTTGAGAGATTTTTCATTTACATATTTATTTTAAGTAGTAATTAGAAATAAGAAAATATATTTAAATAAATACAAATTCATTCGCTCTTTCCCAAGGGAAATAATTTAAGGAAATAAACATTGTTTCATGCATGGAACCTTTTCACAATTACCTTCCACCATATGGAATCAAATAAATATTTGATACCATTTTTTTAGAATAGTTTTCATCGAAAAAAGAAGAAGCCATGTACACAGCTGTGTGAAAGATTCTAGGATTGGAAGTGTTTTCAGATCTAACAATTGAGACTTGACAAAATATTCTTTGCATGCAATCGGAATTTTCTAAAAACTTCGCACCGAGGGAGCTGATCCCATTCACTATGGGAAGAATTAAGTTTTGTTTGATAAACTTACGCGCACTATCACTACTTGCAGCAGTGGTTGCAATAGCGAAAAGTTCACCATTCATAAAATTATTCATCAAAGTGGGCAGAACTGAAACGAGAAGGATTATTAAAAGTATGGACGTAGCCAACAAGACTAGGATTAGACTCTTCTTAAGGCTAGAAAACAGATTAATTGTTTTTTATTTCGCCGTTTGCATCTCGTTCATCAACATCATAATGTCGCCCATTTTGCCGTATTCCAAGTACTTCTTAGATACTTTTGAGCTTCTTGTGAGAAATAAAAATCTTCGAAATTTGATTGAGGTGGAATTCCTTTCATGTCCAAAGATGGCTACTCGAAGTTTGCTGGACTACCATTCCAGATATTCCAGTCAGCGTTGGATTCATTGACGTGTTTCCTTTTGAAGAGGTATATACATTTGTTGCACTACCCGTCATTTCAGAGTTAGACGAAGAAGTAAAGTATGGTAATTCAGATTTATTGCCAAGCCTTAAACTAAGTTTTTAAAATGGTAATTTTGTTTTTGTATTTCTTGTCTTTATAAAGTGCTTTAAACGAAGATAACTAATAGGTTTTTCATAATCACAGAGATGGGTTTAGAAGAATTAATTCTTTCTACCAGACCAAGACAAATGTTTAATGGAATTTGAGGAATATTGAATTAAGTTCCTTTGGACAAACCGGACCATTAAGGACATTGCGTTATCATTAGAAAATAATAAATACTTGCCAGTTCCGTTGTGCTTGTAGATGGTGGTCTGAGAGAAAAAAGAGATTCTATGTTTATTTGAAAGCTGATCCAATTGTATATATATTTCTCACCATGCTCTGATAACTGTAAGCGTATCAAAAATTTTAATTTAAATATTTCCTTTCATTTACAAGATTTATTTCATTATAGTTATTTTTTTTCTCATTCTGTCAGTAACAGTATCAGCAGCCTCATTAGCAGTTATGAATAGTTAATTGCTGTATGGTGTAGAAAATCAGAAATATTTGCATACCTTTTTCTTAACTATTGACATCTTATACCGGTTAGAAGAGCAGACACATGAATAAACGAATTATGAAAAGACAGACGCAGTAAACAATAAATAACAAATCAAAATAGTATTGCGTTAATTCTTGAAATGCAATTACGATACGGAGAAGCATTTTATTACTGAATTGAAGATTCTGAAATAAAATCTACGAAACTTATGTAATTTGTAGAAATTGAATAATTTTATTAGATTACAGAAAGGTTACTTTTATTGCTTAAACAAATTTTTAAGCAATTTTTACAGAAATTGAAGTATTTCATTAGACAGCAGAAATGTGTGTTACATTCTTTTTCTAGGATTAACATAAATTTCAAATAACTAGAACCAATTTAAGAACTAATCTTAATTATTACACAGTGAAGCGTTAATTTTTTTAAAAAATTTAAATATGATAAAATAGGAATTTCAGAAAATTAAGTATGTGCTAAAGCTATTTTCAGATGCTTTTTTGCATAAAAAAAGTAACTAAAAAATAGTGTTTATGAGTATCACAAAATTCACGTTATTATATTAGTTTACTAAAAAACAAAATTATTACAAACTAAGTGCCTAATTTCTCCTCATATAGTTTTTCAAACCCCAGCGTTCAAAACTTTTAGTGGCCGCTGTAACCTAGTGGACATGGTTTGGAATTCGTGACCGGAGGTTTTCGTTCAGTCGCGGGTTCGATCCTTGGCCTCTAAAGACCCGCCGTGTAGCCGGGACTGATGCACGTTAAATCTGTCGGGGACCAAAGTCCTCCCGTTGGCGAGGTGTAGAAGTTAGGAGAGGGGGTGCCAGCTCAGGTGTCGTCCTCGTCACTTGACAGAGGCTCAAAATTACGAGATCTGTCGCCAATAACCCTCGTGTTGCTCCTAGTGCGACGTTAATAAAAAATAAGTAAACTCAAAACTTTTAACTGGCTAAAAAAAGTTTTAATTTATTATATTTTTAAAATACATTCATTTGATTTCACATTCTACGATGTATATTTTTGTAACTTATTTAACTTAAAATTTAGTGATAATAGAAATAATATATGTAAATAAACATGTTCGTGTGCTCCTATTATAGAAAAATATTATTTATAGTATAAAGATATTTATATATTTTATATTCTAACTGTGTGTGTCATACTTTCTGGATTTAATTTCAGGTATATTTGATGTTTTGACACCTATTCCTGTAAATTTTACTTATTTTTTTACGAATCACATTCGAATTAGTTTATTCTAGAATCAACAAAAGTAAATAAATTTTAAAATTTAAAAAATATTTAAGTTTACAAAATGTTTAAAAACTCTTGCCTTTTTGTTTTTAAGTCTGTAAGTTATATTCTCTGTTTCACAACAGACATTTAACCTCCTTTAATTTATGAATCTCAGTAGAATAACTCTAAATATCATTCTTAACTTTCATTCAATATTTGCCGTATTGTTCCAATTTATGCAATGGATGTCACGAATTTCAGGAATGCGGTTTTAAGAAAAAAGTAGGCATCGTCTCGTCAAGCTTAAAGTAATTTCTAATGTTAAAATCCGGAATTTCTCCTCCACGTGTGTAGCTGATGCAATCTTGTCATACAGAGCAGGTGTCAAACGCATTTTGTTCGAAATTTTTCTCAAGTGTTCTTCAATATTTGAAAATAGATTGAATATAATCAACTTTCTCTCACACTCTCTCTCTACCTGTGATATATTTTATTTAGTGGTAGTTAAGTGTCGCGGATGAAACGTAAATATAAATACATAGGGTCTTTTACAAGATTAAACAGATTATTAGACTAAAAAAAGAATTTCATGTATAAGTATGTCAATATATAAGACAACGATTGTTTGGTATTGAAGCACCGCTAATGCATATCACATATAAGTGTTATAGCGTGATTCTATTTGTATCTTCACCAATTATTTATTTGGTAGAGGCAGTCTATTGGTCATGGTCGCGTACTCAAGGCGGCGTTATTTTCAGTTAGTCGTGGACTCAAATTCTGTTGGGAAGTAAATAGGATCTTGTGGGACATTGAGGATAGTTTAAATTATTAAGAGTGAAATTAGTTATTGATGTATACACATATTGTCTATTACGCATAATCATCATGTTGGTTAAAACAATTATCCCATTATTTCACATGATTATGAATACAGATTTTGAAGGGGGTGCTGTACACTAGTGATCATGGTCGCGGACTCGGGACTAAGATTGTTTTCGTCGAGTCTCCCCTAAAAACTCATCGTTTGGAGGGACTGATGAACGTGAAATCTGATCGAATATCCCAAGTCCTCCTATTGGCGTGGTGTGGACATTTGGAGAGGGAGATACCGTTGTCATCGTCACTTGACCGAGATTCTCAATTCCGAAGCCCGTCACCAATAACCCTCGTGTTGTTTCTCATTGCGAAATTAATAAACAATCAGAATAATTCTCAAATTTTAAGGAAACTCTTTGGTTGCACATGAAACCAATCTTCAACGCTTGCAACGTCCACACTGTCATGTACACAAACTGACATCCCTTCAATACTTTTTTCAAAAGCTCGAAAGTATGAAAAATGCAAAGTGATAGATCGGGATTGTAAAGAGGATGATCAAGAACCTAAATCCGAAAGGGCTGGAGAAGATCAATGCAATGTTTTATGATGCTAGGACGGGTCTTTGATTTTTGAGGGCGTTTTTTATTTGTCATTTGCCTATTAATATCCGTTCCATGAACATCTTCGGCATGCAACGATTAAAATGTTCCCCACTGCGTCTTCTTCAAAGAATTCATTACCATGAGTCAGCCTTCCCTGGTTCTGGCATCGAATGCTCGCAAAAATAATTCACGGTCGTTAGGTCAAACACCGAAGCTTTCCCAGATATACAGCAGATACAGGTGTTTTAACGGAAAACCACTGATTTTTCCGCAGTCCTACTTTCATTTGAAAAGCCTCATGAATTCTCCTGCTGAATAATGCATTTTCTCAATCCTACTCACTGCACTTCAGTGATTATATTCTAATCTTCATAATTCACGTTTCAGTCATCGGGACATATTAGATATTCAGACATCATAAATAATGCTCCCACGGGTTAGTTGAAGGTAAAGAATGGATGAGGGAGTGAGTTATTGTTTATTAATGTTGCACTGAGAAGTAACACGAGGGCTATTGGCGAAGGACCACGTAGTATTGAACTTATGTCAATTGACGAGGATGACACCTGAGCTGGTGTCTCCTTCACTACACCAATCGGAGGACTTGGAACCTCGACATATTAAAAGAGAATCAGCTCCGCTTCTCATAAAGTCTTTAGAGGCGACTCGGCGAAAACAATCTCAGTCCCGAGTCCACGACCATGACCATTGTGGTACAGCGCCCCCTTCAAAATCTGTATTCATAATCATGTGAAATAATGGGATAATTGTCTTAACCAACATGATAGTTATGCGTAAGAGACAATATGTGTATACATCCATAACCTAATTTCCTTCTGCATAACTCATAAACTGTCTTCAGCTTCCCACCAGATGCTATTTGCTTACGGCAAACGTTTTTGTTTACATTTCAGCATGTGAATGTATACATAATATCACTTCATTTAATCAATATAATGTCGACAACGTACAATTGTTCAAATTCCAAGTATGCGTGTTTTGAAACGAATAAACGCTCCTAAAATCCTTTTACAATCCCAGTTTCATTTGAACAAGCCTTACAATACTATTGGTAGGGGTAGAAAGAGTTATCAAGGAAGGTATCGGAACCGTATCTGCGCTGATTACAGAGATATAGGGTCAAAGATAGTGAAGAAATGCATAGAGTCAGCGAGTTGACACATATCAGTCAAATAAATAATTATATATAATATTAATCTTTATATTCAGAAGTGAATAGAAATTAAACCTATTGGATTGGTTTAAACATATTTTGTGTTTTGATTACTTTTAGATCCTAATAAATTCAAGTTGAGTTTCTGCTTCGACTGAACTCATTAGTAACTCGTTGATTATTGACTATTTAATTGTTTATGAATAATGGGAAGGAAATGCAGGAATACCGGGGCGTTACAGCAGATTCATTTATTTATAAAGCATATTCATTTATTTATATTTATAAAATTTGTAATTCTTTTTCGTTTCTTTCAAAGTGATAGTACAACTTCAAAACACACTTCTTTTTGTCAAGATACTGATTTTTTTTTATTTTTAGACTCATATTAAAACTAAATCTTTTATCTTAAAAAATCTGTTTGAATTTTGTTTCTATTTAATTTAGAAGATGAGTTACAGCTCTGTTCTAATATTACTTGATCAAGAATTTCTTTTACCGGAAAAGCTCCTGAAGTGGCCTTTTTCATTATGTCAAAACACAATATCTCAAATTGTTATGCATTCATGGATCTAAAATTTCAATTTTACATTTATTTTAAATACTAATTCACAGAATGAACTATTCTTTATATTTTATATTGAGTAGAAGTATTTTTGTATTTCAATAAAGTGAAAATTACAATGATTCTTAAAGAAAAATTCGATATTCAGAACTGAAACAACCACAGCTTCCTGCGTTAAGGTCCACTATCAAATAATGATCTATATCCTAGATGTGGTTATATTCTGTATTATTCAATTTTTATAAGTTGTCAATATATTTATTTGCTTTTGAGTTACTATATTTTTAGGAAATTTTTTTTTTTTTTTTTTTTTTTGCGTATATTTGTATAAAATATCCTCTTTTGACAGAAAAAATATACACACAATAACAAAACTTTTCTTGGGTATTTTTCTAATTTTGGAGCTCCATGAGACCATAAAATATGCATTTGTAAACAAAATTTACGTTAATTCACGAGTGTAATCGAAGGTATAATGTTGCCTTAATATGAGTTTACTCAATGCTGTGGTCATGGTCATCCTTGTATCCATCAAGTCGTGAGTTCGAGTCCTGGTTCAACTAAAGACCCTTCTCACAGTAGGGCTAATGCGCACTAAATCTGTTGGCGTTCACACAGTTTGCCACGTTGAAGTGGTGTGAAAGCAAAGAGGGGGGAGGGATGCCAGATATGGTGACGGCTTTGTCACTCGACCGTTGTACAAAATGAAGAGGTCTGTTGCTAATAGATCTTCGTGTTACTTCTAACATCGGGGTGTTAATTAGCATTTATTCAATCATTGACTTTATTACATTAAACCGAATCTACTTTTTCCAATCACTTCACACTAATTTCTTAAAGTTGTTTACGAAACTATGCTGAGAGCTGAAGAACATAGCATATTTTCGTTTAGAATAAAACGTTTAGAATGAGAGATAAATTCGGGCTGAGAACAAGCGATATTTAATACATTTCTCCATCTCCTTTCATTAAAAATATCATTCACCGTCAGTTCAATAAGTGTAAAAAGGGGTCTCAGGACCCTTAAAACTCAAAATTTTTGATTTTTTTGAAAAAAGAATAAATGTTTGAGCCTCATCTGTTCTGAACATTTTGGTACCAAAATTATAACAATAATTTGAAAACTCCTAGAGTTATCGAGAAAAAAACTTAACTTTGATTTGAATTCTTTTGAATTCTTTGCGCGCAGGATTTCTCGGAAAATATTTAAGATATCAGTATGAAATTTTATGTACGTGTTCAAAAAAGGTTTCTTTATAATTTATACATCAAATTTTATACAAATTATTGACAAAAAATCTTTTATAGAAATTTTAATTGGATTTTTTCTTAAAATTTCATATATTTTTTTAATAATTGTTTTTAAAAAAAGTTTTTCTTTAATCTAAATTTCTCAAAAAGTGTGTATAACTTTGAAATTGAACAACTTTTTTTTATAAGGTAACATCACTTTTGTAAATTTTAATCAATAATATACTTTAGAATCATACGCGCCGCAAATTATAGATTTTCTTAATTTTGAAAAAATGTCCAATTTATTTTTTATTATAACTTTTAAAAAATTCCTTTAAATCTTATGAAAATATGAGAACAAATGTAAATAAATATTAATATTATTTGGTAAAAGTTTCAATAGTCTTTATTTCATTGATAAATTATATTGTTTTGAAAAATGGTATTTTTTTCGATACACGGACAAGCGTTAAGAGTACTGAGACCCCCATGGATCTCATTGAATCGGATTTAGTATAATTTCTTATTTCACATATTTCATATTTGCGCAAGGGGATTTCCTTCACAATTTTATTAAGTTCAATATTATTCTATTTCTCTCAATCTGCGATACTTTTTTACTATACATCTCAGGGCGGGAATTTGGTGATAAATTAAGAATTATTTCCTTCTTAATTCATCTAGCATAGATGTAAGGCTTTTTCGAACTGAGGAGCTACTGTCAGACCTCGTTAACACATGGTTCAGTAACAAGCGCATCTGTTTTATACTCGGTTTTACTACGGCTCCCTTGATAAGCGATCGTTTGTGAGATCACTCCTTGATATTGCGGCGTTTCATAATTCTTATTTTTCTTTTCATGAAATTCAGATCATTCTTTTGCTCGAATGACATCACGACTTCCTGTTTAGAGCAGAGATTATCACTCCCCCCCCCTTGCTATTTTATTTATATGAATCACCATTGCTCGGAAAATGATATGTTCCAGTTTGGATTTTTTGTAAGAAATTATTTTCAAGATCTCATGGAGTTTAGCTGTGCATTCAAGATGGTGAAATTTTAAAAGTTATGTACATTTTTCCCTGTGATTTCTGAGGGATTAATCATGTCGAGCAACAGGAATGTCGGATTAGGTCACGGCAATTTAGATCTGCTAAGCAAGAGATTAAAAGAAACCAAACTCCAGTAAAATCAATTATCCATTTAGGTTGATTTATTGATTCGTTTTATTAACGTCGTACTGAAAGTAACATTAGGGCTATTGCTAAAGGACCACGAAATTTTGAGTCTTGGTCAAGAGACGAGGATGACACCTGAGCTGCTACCTCTCTCTCCTAACTTCCACACCACGCCAATGGGAGGACTTCAAGCGTCGACAGATTTAACGTGCATCAGCCCCTACTACGCGGCGGGTCTCTTATCAAATCAAGCCTCGAATCTACGATTCGACGAAATCTCCTGCCGCTATCATATATATATATATATATATATATACATTAATCATTAATGCAATCTACTTACTCATTTCAAAAAGGGCATATATGATCATAAATTTATAATTAATCAGTTACTCATTAATTGAAGGAAAATATACGTCCCGCAAAAAATTCATTTCGCTGCAGGAACTGATACTATCGCTCACTTTATATTAATACTATAAATCATATGGTTCACTTCAGGCAATCTTCGTCTCATGTTAAGGAAGCCGATCAAGACTTGGATCACATTTCAAGACAGGAAATTGTTCCAATTTTTATGAAAGTATGCGACATTGTAACATGTATATTCATTTATGAAGCACTACTTTTAAAATTTAGGAGCATTCCAAAAACGCGCCATTTCTCACTTGAATACGTAAGTTTCTACACTCATTTAAAACACACAACAATATAGCGAAGTCAGAATAAAAACTAATGTCGAGCGTTTTGTAATCGGAAAAATTGTTCCAAAATTACGTCTTACTTTTTAACATTACTCGATGACAACATGAACCAACCGTTTAATAATAAGGGACAGCCCGTCGACGGGATCAGACTATATTTAAATTAATCAATGTTGTCAGTTTTCATAAATGAAGTATAAATTACTTTACCCTCGTCAGGACTACGCATCATTATGAAGTAGATAACTAGTAATCAGTGTATTAAGCTTCGTGATCCGTAGACATATGGCTGACCTTGCTGTTTTGAGCAGGGTCGTGGCATGACGCTTTGTTCAATTGATAAGGCCACAATAATTTAATCTTAATGTAACAAGGTCACAATCAAAAACATGTGGTCAGCTGAAACGCGTTTAAATGAATTCGCAAAAAAACAGACAGATTATTGTACGAAGTTTGATTGAAAAGTAATACCTGCCCGGACACAATTTATTTTATTTGTTACAACATATTCAAAATTCTTGTTGTACATGAAAACTATGTATTCTCTACGTTGTTCATAATTTACGTTTTTACCTAGCCCCTATCACTTACCACGCATTCGCGCGCACTATTGTTCGAGAGAATTCCGGTGGTGTTTGTCGACACCAAGCTTTAAGGGTACAATTATGGCCATGGAGGTTTTATTTTGCAGTAAAGCATCGCGTACAAATGAATAGCAAGTTTGAAACCCCATAGTTTGTTGGTAATAATGTAATGCTTGAAGATAGAAAAGAGCCTTCTGGCGATTTACGTTCTAGTTTAGAGCCTTAGCTGGCACCTCACTCCACTAACTTCTTTTCTTCGTCACGTAGTATTCAGAGATCTAATTTGATTTACAGTGCAGCAACCACTACCTTTTCGTTTGATCGATTTTTAATGGAATCAGGCTTCGTATCTACGACTCGATTTGAACAGCACCCATAATCAAACTTATCATTTAACAATAGTGGACTTGTGACGTAATTTTTTCTAAGAAGAATCATATTCTGCTCATTATATAGATTTAAGATTGTTTAGTTTTCTAAATAAAGCATTAAAACATAACTATTAAGAAATAAATATTTTTGTTTAACTGCTATTATTGCTTATTTAAAGGACTTATTATTGCTTATTAAAGTTATTTATTGCGTGCACGCGTTTTTGAGCGGTTAAAGCTTTTCAAGATAGCCGAGAAGTCGTTGATTCAGGCCCGAGTAGCCCTCCCATGTCAAAAACGAATGACAAATATCGAAAGAATCGGTAACCTGGTTCGTTCTGACCGTCGGTTAAGTATTCGTGCGATTGCTGAGACTGTAAGAATTGACAAAGAATCTGTACGGTAAATTTTTCCACCGAGCCAATGCGCTGCCTGATTTTACATTGTGTGTCGACAGATTTCCAGCCAAGTGCAGCATACCAGTATTAGATCTTCCACCTTATTTTGCGGATCTTGCGCCATGCGACTTCAGTTGTTTCCTAAAATCAGTCTGTTTTAATATCCATTAAAACGAACAAGATCAGTTGAAGCTGTGAAAGATAAAGCGGCTCGTGTCCTGAAGGTACAGATAGAAGTAGTCTTCCAGCACTGTTTCAAACAATGGAAGATTCGCATGGAGCGTTGTAAATATAAAGAAGGGGTGTATATTGAAGATGATAATATGTAAATATATATGAGATCAAGAAAAAATATTTTACAGCTTCAGTCTCGTTATTTAATAGCCACACCTCGTATACACGAGAACTGTCCAGAAAATAAGGGTTCTCAATTTCTGGCTCTCAAAGATATTTCTTTTTCAGCAAAGTTGGCTGTACTATTTTCAAGTCAAAATTCTCAGGATTAGAAATCGCGTTCCTTTGTCTCGATGGGTTGAAATTCTTGTGGTTGCTGTATTGAGATGAGCATCTGGATTCCGAATGCGCCAAGTGTGATTGAAGAAGCGTAATCCGGTTTCTTCCGGCAAAAGGAAAGCGTGACTCCGGACTTTTAGTGAAATAAAAATTGTCAAGGAAGATGGTGTCATGTGTTTAATGAACACTAATGTGTACAAGGGATGTCTTGAATCCAAAGCTAGCAGAAACAGTTGAAAACCATTGTTTCGATCCGAAAAATCTTATCCTCTGTCTATTGGGATCATAAAGGAATTTTTCTGATTGAATGATTGTTCGAAAGAGAAGCAGTTAACGCTGAACGATACTGAGAAACTGTGAAAAATTACGGAAGACGATACAGAACAAATGAAGGTGAATGTTAACTAAGATATGTTTGTTGCAAAGGATTCATTCGGTCGGGACGTCATCAATGACCCCTCGCACTACCCTGAGCTTAGACCTTCAGATTTTCATCAGGTTAGGGCTTTGGATTCTCTTACGGAATGAAAAACGTATTCGAATGCCGATGGGACCCAATGTGCCGTCAAACGTTGGACTAAATACGCGACGGGAGATTTTTTTTTTACTCACAAATATTAAGATAGTTTATCCCTTAGTTCAAAAAGTGCATTGAGAAAGATGGCGATTACGACGAAAAATAATAACGTCGAATAACGTTTGATGTTCGTATCTGAATTTGTAAATTTTTAATAAATGCGAAGATATCGATTTTTACGATTTGATTTGGTTTTATTAACGTGGCACTGGAAGCAATAGGAGACGGACCTTGCAATTTTGAACCCAGGGCAAGTGACGAGGATGACACCTGAGTTAGCACTCGTCTCCTAACTTCCACACCACGCCAACGGGAGGACTTTGAGCCCCTACAGATTTAACGTGCATCAGCCCTGGCTACACGGTGGGTCCTCAGGGGCATCGAGGTTCGAACCCTCGACACGATGAAAATCGCCGGACGTAGGTCCGCTACCATGAACTCTAGGCTTCCGCGGTCACATCTATTTTCAAGTATTTGAATATCTTTCTTTGTGGATTACTACTTTGTGGATTTTAAATTTACTTTGTGGATTATTTTTTTTATTTGGATATCTTTCTTTGTGGAAAGATACATTTGTGTATATGTACATTACAACTTTGGATTAGAGAAAATTAAATCCTTAAATACCTTCTATATATAAAATCTGGAACTGTGAAAGACCGGTTGAAAAGGTCAGATTAGCTTAACTAAAAAATAACGGAAGAAAACAGATTATTAGAGTTACGCTACAATTTAGTACACGACAACAACATAAAATATTTAATAATGATAGAAAATTATAGTTTATGTACTAAGATTAAATGAAATCACAATTTATAATATGTTTGTGTGACTTTAAGATATATTTGCTTTAGAAAATAAAAATAAATTACTAAAATATAAAATATATTTAAATAAAAATAACTTACTATAATTGTAAAAATATTCTCAGCTGAATAATTTTAAATAGGTAGATGTATGATAGTTGACGAAAGAATATGAAAATGAGAAAGCCTTTAAATACAAATTAAATTGTTACACTCGAAAAATCTGACTTATTTCAATAACTTTCATAATTCCAAAAGATTAAACATATGCAAAACAATAAATTCCATTTTGAGTATTCAAAGTAGAATTCAATAGTTTAATTCGAGTTAAACTATTTCCCTTCGGTCATGAACAGTATGTAATACATAAATACCATACATTTCACATTGTATCAGTGAATTGTTACTTTTTAATCAGGAAATAACGAATTAGACTGGAAGTCCAAGCTGAGGTCGCAGTCTGCGGCGTTAAAAGAACTATCTACGATGAGTGAAAAGGTGAAAGTTGTAAACTGGATAAAACGAGTCCTTGTGTGTAGTATTTTATGTTTTTATACGAGACCCTAATAAAAATAAATAAATAACTAGAGAGATGGTTACATTCGTTTTAAGAAGGAGAAGGAAAAGATATCACTTTTTGTACCGTGGTTATCAAGGGTTATCATCTTTACGACATAGACAAAGATACAATTAAAATAGTAAAACATTCCATCTTTTAGTTTGTACCGTCGCAGTACTTTTCTTATCTCCTTTTCTTTTGGTGCCGTGTCATTTCATTCAATCTCCGCAATTATCAGGAACTTTTAAAAGTTTCGAGATCAAAACAAGTCCGTTTCATTTGAACTTTTCCTCCAGTCATGCATTTTTCTGCGCATGCGCCAACGGTGCTTTCAAACACTCGTCACAGGGACGTGTTATCAGATAGGTTTTTCTTCCCTTCCATGCCCACGATTCTGCAGGAAAGTTTGACTAAGAGATGACTGAGAATTACGGGCTTAAAAATTTGAACGGCTTTCAGAGCGAGAAAAAAGTACCCATTGGAAATGATGCTTCAAAAAGTGCTGGAGGTTAGTCAGCGATTCCATTAATTTTTAATGATGCTAATTTTTTTTTTCAACTTGTTCCGTATTATTTTAGTAAAAAAAAAAAAATTTAAAGCACGAATGATGTTATGTATAACACGCCTGGATGGATACATAATAAATATTGTATAAAAAATATTCATACTAGAATGAATAATATTTCAAATTTTAGTACAGTTAATCTTTAAATAAAAAAGTAGAGGTTTAATGTTATATTCAGAAGAATTAAGACTCTGTTCTATTAGCCACTTTGAATTCGTGAACAAAATTTTAATGCTACAAAATTACTATATTCTCTCTGAAATTTGGACTAACTGCATTTATTAGAAAGTAATTAAACGTATCAGAATAATTCTAATAAAACAGCAAATGTTTTTGAGCGAATATATTTTTCCCCCTATTTTCGCAAATATTTTTGAGATTATTTTAAAGGCTCGTTTACGGACTCTTTTGGAACTTAAAATAATATTTTCAAAAATTTGGAAAATGTAATTACTCGGAAATATTCAGTATTATTTGCTCTCCCTATTCAAATAAGTAGTCTAGGATTCAGGAGGAAAAAAATTTCTATAGGATTTTTATTACGTTTTTACGATACCAAATAGATTATTATATAATTTTTACAAGTGATCAATCGTTCATGAATATCTGCTCCCAACAACAGCAGAAGTGAAAATAAATTCAAATTTTAGACATTTAAAGTCATTTATTAATCTAACGTTTACAATTTTAAAACTGTTTATAATTTTTGAATTAATAAAATTATAAAACTAAACATAAAGTGATATAAATTAAGAGAAAAAAGTATTATGATTTTGCATTGCACTAAGCTGTTTGTTTATGTCTCAGAATTGATTTGATAATTAAATGGAAATAACTTATGCTTCACGCAAAAGTAATATAAACAATAAATCTTAAAAATTGAAACTAAAATAAAAATATAGTTTAGTATTTTTTTCATTCAATAAGGTTAAATGATGGTACTCTTGATATATATTGTAGGCAAATTCTCTTTATAATTCTGGCTTTCTTTTCGTCTGAGTTGTTTACTTTCGCTAATGCAAATATTTAATATCGTCGAGTAATTTAAAATTTCTGTAAAATAATTTAAACTTACCTTAGCGATTAAGTAAATCCGATGTAAGTGTATTTCTAATTTTAATTTTAGTATAGTTTTTTTATTATTTGGGACAAAGTTTGCTAAAGTTGTTAATCCGGTTGGCCTCCGACATTCGATTTATTATATT
>BMAW01110300.1:0-18870 GCA_019974015.1 Nephila pilipes | reverse complement strand
CTAAAGTTGTTAATCCGGTTGGCCTCCGACATTCGATTTATTATATTATGCAAGATAGCATGACTTGGATTTCTGCGCTCGTCCAGAAGTTTATTTAAAAAGGTGGATTTCAACAATTTACATGCATATTTGAAAATGCTTAGATGTTAAGAGAAAAAATTAGAATAAAAAAATTTTAAGACTTGAGAATAATTAAAAGTTAAGAATTACAAGAGAGTAGGTATGTAAAATCAAGTGAAGAGTAAGAGTTTGTGTTTAAAGAAATTAACTCGTTCTTATAGTCACATTGTGAGGAGATTTGCCGGCCAGTCGAGCAGTGGACACGCCGAGGTTGTGTTTTGCTGTCAAGTGAGTTGAAAAGGAGTTATTCCAAGAGAATGCTTCTTGGTCTTCTTGTTGAGTAATTTGGGGTGTATTTTTCAATTTTCTTGAGGGGTTTACTGTAGACATTGTGTACCTATGTTGTTGAGGAACTTCCTTGATATTTTGACCATGAATTGTTTTATTGGAAAAGTAATTTAGGGCCGCTCCATATTTCGCATATACCAGCTGGCATCGGTATTTTGTCTAATGATGGAATTTTGAGCTTTTTCAATAACATTAATATTGGTTTTTGCAATAAGTTTCCTGACGGGACAAGCATAGATAGTGATAGGTCTGAGAATAAGAGTATATAATTTTGTTCGTGTGATTTAATTTGAATTTCCGAGATATTAAGGGGATGTGTTTTAACTGGCTACTTTTCGAAATTTTTCTTTCGCCTGTGTTAAATGATGTCTGAATGTGAGAGTTTTATTGAAGATCACTGCGATATATTTCGTTTGCTTGGATCAGAGGATTTTAGTTCATGTAGTTAGATGTCAAGGTTTATGTTTGTCCTTTTGGAGGTGAAAAGTACATCTTCAGTTTCACTTTTTAAGGGCTATTTTCCATTCAATGAGCTAGTTATCAAGTGCTGAGAGGTGTCTGTGAAATGCATAGGTGACTGTTTTGGCGGTTTCATAGTGTGTAAGAATTGAAGTGTCGTTAGCATACTTATAATGGATAGGTAATGGATTATGCTATTTTGGGATGCCATTAACGAATAAGCAGAATAAAGATAGAGAGAAAAGGCATTATTCTGGTACTCTTGTAAGGATATTTCTGTTTGCTGAGAGGGAGTTATTAATCTTGACACTGAAACTACGATTAACGGCATGAGTTAATTCGGATGATTAATTTAAGGGAGGTGTTATATTTATTTAATTTATAGATAAGGCATATAAAAATACCAGATACGGTCGAACACCTTTTGTATGTCCATAAATATCGCTCCAGACAAATACGGACATACAGTATTGCCAGACATTAAGGCCAAATATCACTACAAATTTGAGTTTCGTCTATGACAAACATATATACATATTATTGACTTATTAACTGCTATAATCAAATAGGACACTTTCTTTGACTTAACATTTATTCTCGTGCTCTGTAGTCAAATTATGTTTGCTTTTTAGGTTTTATTCCGAACTCGTTTGCTTTCCTTGATTTAAATTTTGATATTTAGGAACTTGGATACTGATTTGAAATTCTGAGCTGTCGATCTCATTACCACGATGAAAAGGGAAAATATTATTAGCAATCTATTGTATTTTTAAATTAATAACGTTAATTTTTAAAATACCTTTTATTTTAATTAATTTCATTTATAATAAAAATATTAAAAAAAGAAACTAAAAAGAAGGAACTTCGTTAAAGTATTTTGATTACAAATCAAACAATAAATAAATAAAAACAGAATAGTAATAAAAATTTAATTAAAATGAAACAAATTAATAAAATCCTAAAACTATGCTATTCAATACGACACGAAAAATATATTACGCCATTAAATGTGCTAATTCTTTTTTCTTAACATGTATTCAATTATCTGTTAGAATTAAAGTAAGCTATAAATTGTTAAATTACATATATTTTGAGTTAATTGTAATTATTGCTGCCGTAAAATGAATTAATTTTTATGTATTGTTTATTTCAATCCAATAAAAAAATTTAGGTAAAATTTATTATATCACATTTTTGAAAATGCCATATTTTTCATTACTGGCAAAAACAAGTATCAAACATATACGCAAAACTTTCACGATAAAATTGTATATGATTAATATTTTTGAAAATTAAGCTCATTTTTGGTGAAAGCAGGTATCAAATGTATAGGCAAAAACTTTTATGATAAAATTATGAAAAAATACTCAGGTGACCGTTTTGTCGCTAACTAAAAAAGCAACTGATGGATCAACTTGATGTCTAAAAGTCATAATAAAATAATAAATTTCAATATTTTTTTTAACTTAAAGTTTTTTTTGATTAACTTTTTGCTCAATATTATTTAGCACATGTAATTCTGTAGAATTACTGTATTCTTTAACGAGAAAATCCCTCTTCAACATTGATTAAATTTGTTACATAATTTGCGATTAATTATGTCGTTAATAACATAATTTAGTCTCTTTGAACCATTGACACCGCTATCAGTTTCCTCCATCTGTAATGCCTCATTTTTATTTCCTTTCGACGACTGTACAACTTTCATTTTTTTTTTAAATAAACATACTTATACTTCTATCAAAAAAGGACAACTGAAAGTACATTCAACACATTTTTAGACTTCACAAAGGTATCTAGGACTTTTGATGCTTTGAACTGACGGAAAAGTAACTTCGCTTCTGTGGATTTTTAAAATGGATTATTTTATGAACGAATACATGAATATACAACGGAATGCATACTTCACAAACGAATGATTTTACTAAATAAACGTACGAGAAACGAATAGTTGCGTGTTAAAATTGTTTTTAATTGCTTTAAAAAGCAATATGTAATATGGAACTGTCATAGAAATTGATATTAATCAGAATTATGCATATAAAGTATGTTTAGAACAACAGAACATTTTTAAGAAATGATACTAAACCTTTTTTTTTTTTTTTAAATTTAAGAAATTAAGCCTTCAGATACTTTTGCTATTAACGTTTACACGTTTTGTTTAATATCGACGCTTTGTTTCATAACGCTTAAAATCACGAGGATGACTTCTAGAGTACAACCTCTTTCTTTTAATTTCCACATCACATCTCAGGACAATTTTATATGAATGCAGAAATAGCGTGAGTACTATTTTATTTCTCGGAATATCAAGGGGATTGGTCGAAAATTAATGATTCTATGGTCATAACCCTTTTTAAATTTGTTTCCGAATTTTCATTATCCCCGTTGTTCGTAAAAGCTACCTGTATCTTCTATGCAATGCATTGTTCACTTTTCCACGTAGTCCATATACCTTTCCATGCACTTGCACCGATGCGTGACTTGTCGGGAAACCCGTCCGAGAGGAATTTAGGTGGTTGTAACGGTCACCAGGATTTATTATTAGGCTTTTTTTTTATCATAATCAGAACGAAAGTGAAATCCCTAAAGGTGATCATACATCTACGGGAATAGTTGAAAATCGAAAGATACGATGACCTTGATTTTCAATTATCAGAACACCAACGGCGCCTGAGAACAAATTTATCAAGTACAATACGAAAAAAACATATGTAGCAAGGTACAACAAGAACTGGGAAAATTGTGTTGCAAATAAAAAAAAAAAGGTTATAGTCATGGAGGCATTATTTTTCGATAAAGCTTCGTACAAAATATTTTCTATGTGTCAAACATTGCTATGAAGTCTGGCCTTATGTTGGAGATTAATATCCACCAAACCAAAATATAGGGAGAGCAGTTAATTTAAATTACACATTTATTTTAGGACTCCACGTGCCAATCACACATAAACAAATATTTACATTATTTACAACTACAGAAGGCTTCCACATAGCCTATATTACAATTTAACCCGCTTTTTGAGGTCAGGAGAAATAACCCGCCTTACGCGGTCAAGATCCAAAGGCATTCTGTCAAATATTACCCATGAACCCGTGCACTCTCACTTACACGAGACAAAGGCGCCTCCTGGCGGGATCCGTGTAATTTATTTCCAACATATTCCCCCCGGATGAACGGAGGTTCATCATCTAGAGAGCACACGGTTTCATGAGCAAGAACATATGTATGAACAATTATTGCAAAACATCAAAATAAAATTCATCATAAGTACAAAATAATCCAATAATAATCATATTCAAAATTGATTAAAGTTTTTCACACAATAAAGTTCAAATCAAAGATTCAAAGTTTAACACTACTCATGTACTACACTTCAAAAAATAATCAAATGTCAATTTATGATTGAACAAATGTTTTAGTTAAATAATTCAAAAGCTCAAATATATTTATTATTCATGTAACATAAATCACCTTGAAGGAAGATTTACCAGAGAGCCAAGCAATTTTATAATTTCAAGATTCTTCTATATCTCTGAATATAATTCAGCCAGGATACCACATTAACCAAATTGTTAAATAACCAAAATATCTACCACACCTTATTCTTCCATTGATTGAAATTAGCCTAGATTTCGAAAAGTCCAAAATCATAAATGAGACGACTAAACACAAAATAGTTATTTTATTTTATTAGTGTACAATATTCTCAGTTTGAGACTTTTGTCTTCAAACGCCGATACTTTTTAAACAATCCTCATATATCTACTCATGGTATTCTATAAACACACACACATTGATATATCAACGTTAGACTCTTTTTTTTCCCTGTCAGCTGTTATTAGATTTGATATGATTATTTAATAACGAAGAATTTAGAAACAACACGAGTGGATATAGGCGATGGATCTCGTAATTTTGCGCCTTGGTGAAGTGACGAGGGCGATACGTGAGCTGGTAGCCCCACTCTCTGAATTTCCACACCATGGCTGTAAGAAGACTTTGAACCTTGACAGATTTAAGGGGGATTCAACCTCCACCTTAGCAGGTTTTTAGTGGGATCAGGATTCAAACCCACGGCTCGACTGAAAAAGTTCCGACCGCGAATTCATGACCATGACTATTTAGCTTGGACGGACTCTCGGCTGTCTTTAAAAACACTGTACAGTTCAAAACTATAAGATTTAATTCACTTCAATTCTTGATATATTTGCATGAATAATTTTAGGAAATCCACTTATTCTCGCCGGGTGAAGAAGAATCTTCAGAACGGAATTAAATCCTACAAAATGAAGCAATAATCATTCCGTTGCTGTGTTGTGGAAGTTTGGAGAGGTAGGTGCCAGCTCTGGTATTGTCCTCGTCACTCGAACGAGGTTCAAAATTACGAGGTACGTCGCCAATAATCATCGTGTTGTTTATAAGTGTGTCTTGGATAAAACCAATCAGTCAAGAAGAATAAACATGGCTTTGTGATGTTATAATTTTACAAATATTTTATTCATTATTTATTGTGTTTATAAATATATATAAATATATAAATTATGCGAGTATCACTTATTATAACGTAACTTTCGACAATGTTAATTTTATATCCATTTTACCCCTTCATTTTCGTAATTATTGCGAAAATATTTTGCTTCCTTATCAGTCAAGACACTATTTATATCTAAATGTGAAAATATCTTTTAAGAGAGGTAACGGTTGATGCTCTTTATTTATAATGATTCAGCATTCTCCTTTACAACTTGTGCATTTCACAAACTCTAATAAACTCATAAAAACAAAAAAGCAAAGCAGAATTCAATAAAAGCGAAAAATACCACACATTTTTCTCGTAATTTCTCCCTCGTACTTGACATAAAATTACGAAATCTGCCTTTTTATAGGTTCTGGAAGCAACTATTTGCTTTTGATACGAGCTATAAAATCCGGAGAAATGATGTTTGATAAAGGATATAATCGTAATATATCAGAATCATTAACTTATCATAAAAACATGGAAAACAGTAGGAAAAAAAACATTTTTCCCCCAATCTGAGCGTTCTTCACAGAATAAATATTTTAAAGCAGAGCAAAATTAATATCGCGTTTCAAATTACAGGAAAAAGAAAGTGCATAAGATGTGATTCTTTTAGCAGCTTACAAAGTTATTCAGAATTGTGTTTCAATACAGTTAAAAGTCTGTTTCAATTTCTGTATATTTCCAAATGTGAGCTTGATCCCTGTATAAGCCGAAAGAACCTCTTTTTCTCTTAAAAAATCCAAAATTTAAATCTCGTATATATGTGATTAACGTAGGACTGAGAAGCAAAATGAGGACTATTGGAAGAATACCCAAGGGAACCGAGTTCACCCAAAGGGTTTAGAGCTACAAACCGGCCCACTGGGAGACAATCATCCCCCGCTCTCAGCGCGAGGGATGTTGGCGACAGATCTCGTAATTTTGAGCTACGGTAAGGGGACGAGGCCGACACTAGAACTGGTATGGCATCTTCAAGCTTCCACACCATGCCAATGGGAGAACCTGGGACCTAGACCAGGTTTCACAAACAGCAGTCCTGCTACATGTCGGAACTTCAGTGGCTACAGATCTCGAGCTCGCCACTCGACGAAAACTATGACGGCCATGAGTCCGCGACCTTAACGGTGGTCGCTGTTGCATTGTGGTCATGGTCGTGAACTCGCGACTAGTCTTTCGTCGAGACATAAGTTCGAGCCTTGATACTACTAAAGACACGCCGTGTAGCCGAAGCTGATGGTCGTCAAATCTGTCATAGTTTAAAGTCCTCCCGTTGGCGTGGTGTGGAAGTTAGGAGAGGGAGGTGACACCTCAGGTGTCGTCCTCGTTCCTTAACCAAGGTTCAAAATTACGAGGTCCGTTGCCATTAGCCCTCGTGTTGCTTCTAGTGCGTCGTGAATAAAACCAATCAATCAACCGCTACCATAACCGCTAGGCTAGCGCGTCCAAAATTCCCGTAATGTAAACCGAAATGAAAGAAGAATTCCTATAACACTCAAACATGTCGCCAAGAAGGCAAAAATGTTACCAAGCTGGTATAACAGATTGAGTGTGTTTTCCAATCAAATCGCCGTAAAAAACACTCCAGACGTCAACAAAGAGGCAGACTGAAAACGTCGTTATGTGTAAAAACGCCGGATTACAGAGAGGACCACAAAGGTGAAGTACCGTATTACGGAGGCGTACTACAATTATTATATATAATATATATATTAAATATATGATGTATGTAAATATAAAAATACATGAAGCACATTTAATGCATATGCACTCCGCAGAATAAGAGATTTATAATGCGATTTGTATAATGTATTCAATTTATGGTAATTTCGAGAATTTAGGCTTAGTAGAGAATATTTCCCCCCATTCTATCGTAAGTCGCAAGAGATAGAGACAACCACCCCAGCGGTACGACGCATGCGCTTGTTCCTGTCGTCGTGAAAGCGTCATTGTTATATACAAACGAAGCTGTCCTGCAGTGAGCAGCATATTTTATTACACATTTCATTTTAACTGAATTATTCCATTTTTTTTTCTAGAGCACAATGTGCTTCCTATACTGCAAGACACAAAACTCTAAACGCACATACGGTATTGTGTAAATTATGTCTTATGAAAATTACATTTTTTTTTAATGTTTGAAAATGTCTTCCGTATTTTGCTTAGGCGTTTGGATATTTAGCAAAAATAGACTTAAGGCTCCCGTCTACCGGCCATTTTGATTTCGTGGACGTAATGTTAATCCTGGGGAATTTTGACTAACGTTCTCAAACCTTTAATATTTTATCTATTTCAGTGCAATAAAGGGCATTTGAAAGAGCAAACAAAATAATAATAATAAAGTGTTCTGCAGAATTACATTTTTCTGCCGAATTTTAAAAATATTTTAACCCTTATTTCAATTATTCGTTTGTGGGTTTTTCGGTTTTAAAAAAATATTTCAAAACATTTTCAAAAATCAGACGAAAAATGTAATTGAGCAGAAACCTTCAATATTTTTTGCGGTTTCGGATGCACTTTATTGCATTCAAATAGATAAAATAAAATTTATTCGAGGACGGTCGACAAAATTCCAGGGGATTAACATTACGTCCAAGAAATCAAAATGACCTTAGACGGGGGTCGTAACAATTCGGTTTAAGGTAAATTTATTAAAATAAAATAAATGCGGAATATGCTGGATATTGCACAAAAAAACAAAGATAAAAGAGTTCAATCAAGCAGGAATGAACATTTTTTGACCGGTAAAGTGCTTATTATATGGCCGTAAGTGAAAATAGCTTTCAAGTCTCGTGAACTACACGTGTTTGCGTACTGGTACGTGAGAGATATGCTGAAAATCGTCCAAATAGCGTCCAAAAAAGAAATTTTTCTGTCATAGTATATGCGTAATCAAGACTATCATTTCGTTTATCAATACGAATTTCTTAAAAAATGAATAGTAAAAGATGACATTTGTGATAATATATATTTTACTACCATAGATGGGAGGAGAGGAAATTTACCTTCTAGACTAAGTATTTTCTAAAATGCCTGAATTGAAGTCAAAGTATCTAAGGCTTGGTTTTAAGTTCCTAAATATCAATACGATTTCGACTTTTTAGAAAACTTCCATGCTTAACTATGTTACTCAATAAAAAAAATTATTTTTCATAGACAAATTCATTTATACTACTTTGTAAGAGAATCTAACATATTTTATAAAGTTTTTTTTTTCCAATTTCATTAGCACAATGTCTACCTGACAATACACTTCAGTGTTTTATATAATAGATGTGAGTGTGTGTGTGGCTAGAACTACTTCTCAAGCCACATACGGCCCAACACCTAAAGCGGTAGAAATACCAAATCACCAATTTGCAGCACCCAAGCTGCGGTCAAGGTTCGGGAGGGTGACCGCTTGACGGTCATCATTCCTTTTAACACCCACCTCCACCTCTCTGCTCCCAATCAATGCTCATGTAATATTCCATATCACTATCCCTTCACTTAATTCATTTATTAGTAATAAATAGATTTATTAAATATTTTAATTCATTTTACTTAAATTGTGCAGCATCCATTTAAAAAAGGGTATTGAAATAGTTTTTAATAAGGTTCAACTCAAGATATAGAGATATAGGCCCATCTGGGTTAGGTGCTCTTGTTTCTCACATTCAATACGAACTACTTCTCAAGTGGTACCATGCTTTTCAGATTTCTACGCGACGCCTCACCAAAATTTTGAGAGAGAGATAATTCATTTTAACTTTACTTTTCGTCATTTTTATTAAACCATAAGTATACTAGGATACCACTTCTATCGACGGCAAAGTCCAGAGGAAAACAGCGACCAAATGTTTTCAAAGAAGTATAGGAAGTGTTGCAAACATTTTTGGGAATAATGCGACGTTAACTTAACAAAATAAAACAAATAATCTTTTCACATACCCACTAAATGCCAAAGATTTCGTGTCGTTCCCTATGTGCGACGTTAATAATCAAACAATTAATCTATC
Source organism: Nephila pilipes (assembly GCA_019974015.1). NCBI lineage: Eukaryota > Metazoa > Arthropoda > Arachnida > Araneae > Nephilidae > Nephila > Nephila pilipes. Next base: position 9,483 of record BMAW01110300.1, on the reverse strand, counting down.
AGATACTCTCCAAAAAAACTTCACGAGTCACTGCGCGACGTATTTCCTACATTATTTAAATTCGACGACATCTTAAAGGCTAATTAAATAGTCAATAAGTTCAAAACTCCAATTACAGATGCGTAAGAGAGTGACAGCACACTTTATTATCTATCAAACAATATGCAAGGTCGCTCTCTCTCTTTCTCTATAACCCCATTTATCTCAGTTTTAATCCTAGTTTATGTTCGAATAATAAAAATTTAGCTTACCAAATCAATCATTCCGATTCAAGCACTTCTCGATTACAGGAATTTCGACTCTTATTATTCTGATAAGGAGTCTTTTCCAACTACTACTTCAATATAAACGGTTAATTACGATGATTCACCCCAATTTACAAATATCAATCAACTTGTTATCCTTTATCTCCCTTTATTGCCACCCATTTTATTTCATTTATTTATCACTACATCTAATTCAATTCATTATACTAGTTATCTTCCTCTAATTTACCTAATAACGATTCATTTTGGTTGAGAAGGAGTTGTAATTTTATGCAATTCAAATCATCAAAATACCCCGGAGGTTAAGGAAAAGAAAACTACGAGTAGCCCAACGCCACAACTGTACCGGTGATATTTTGACTGAATTCGTTCTTGTGAGATAACAGTTCGTGTCTTGGAATCTTATCAATATTCAAAAGTTTTTTTGGGGGGGAAATTCATTTGTGTCCAGTGATTACATGTTTTTATATTTATAAAAATATTTCGATTTAAGCGCATTGCATATAAATAATATTTTTCGGAGTTATTGGTTGTTTTCGACCAAGTGGAAGGGGAGATAGTTAGTGACCTTTGAGCCGGTGGCTGTTTCGAACTCTGGACCAGTGGGTCTGAGGATTAATTGACCAGTCACTTTTTGTAGCGCCTAACCAACCAGGCTAGAGAGATACCTCTCTCGGACTAGTTATTAAGACATTTTAACTTCGGGCATTGTCGTTGAAGAGAATCGCTGCATACTCCTCCTCCAGTATTATAGTGTTGATACGAAGAATAACATTCTTACTTATATTTATGGAGAAAATTGCTTTCTTCGGCCATTGTTGCAATTGATATGCATCTTTCCTCTGTTGAATTGAGTTTTGCTGGGAACAATTTCCATTTGAAGTCATCGTCTGTCTCTAGTTGAGGGGAGGGTCAACACATGCTCTGTAATCGACATTACTGGTTGTGATTTGTGAGCGATTTTTGTAGTTAGACTCACAAAGGCTAGTATTTTGAGTCACGGGCACATGCAACCAGTAGTTTTAGGCTGTGCTGCCATCTAGTGTTCAAGTCCTGAATCACCACTCTGGCATTTAAAGAATTTCTACCCCGTGGAGGGAAGGGGAGAGTTAATCTTGGAGTGCAAGTGGCTGCATCGAACCCTGGACCAGTGATCCTGAGAAGGAAGTTGACCGGTCAATTTTTGATGGGTTAAGAACAGACGTTTTCCTTGGGCTAGTTACTAAGGCATTTTAAATTCTGGCGTTGTTGAAGAAAGTCGCTGCAATTGCATTAAATTAATGAAAAATTATTTATCTACTACATATATATAACAAAAGTAACAAGTATCATTACACTGGAGAAAACAAGAAAAGAAATTGAAGATTGGAGAAGGTTCACATTTTATATGCTGTAGTAGGTGAGCAGAGCTACTTCTCTGGAAGTATGTAACGGGAAGTGTTTATATGTCATACCTTCAGTGGCATCATGGCCTGAAGGTTCAAGGCTCTCGTCTACCGGCCATTTTGATTTCGGGAATGTGATGTTAATCCTATGGAACTTTAATAACGGTCCTCAAATCTTTACTATTTTGTCTATTTCAATGCAAAAAAGTGCAAAAAATAATGAAGACTTCTAAAGAGTCACATTTATCGTCCGATTTTAAAAAATATTTTCACCTCTATTTTAATGATTCGTTATTGAATTTTCTTGTCTTTAAAAAATATTTTCAAACATTTTCAAAAATTGGGGAGAAAATATAGTTAATTCAGCAGAAAACTTCATTATGTTCGCGCTTTCGGGTGCACTTATTTATATTCAAATAGATAAAGTAGTAAAAATTTGAGGATTTTAGCAGAAATTCCATGGATCAACATTACTTTCACAAAATCAAATGGCAGACAGGAGCATAAAAGCAGTCTGGGTAGTTTGTTCAAAAATATTTTGCTTTAGATACGGCTTCGAACACTTTGTTCAATTGTTACCTCTTTCTGTTGAGAAAATATTTGCGTGACCCGGAAATAAAATAGAGAAGCGAATTAAATACAATTTAGTATTAACTAATCATATAAATACTTGTGTAGTCGCAACAATTTTAATGTACCTTTGAATAATACTTTACCATTCATTAAAAAACAAAATTAAGTTTTCGTACCATTGAGATGGCTGAGAAAATTTCTATTAATTAACTTGCGGTGATTCTTTATTTTTACATAATTAGGTGAAGCTTTGATGCTTCAGGATGCAAAGCTGCTTCAACAACTTTCACAGATTAGCATTTTTTCGATTTTACAAGCGCTGCTTCTGAACACATCACTTCATAAAAATTTGTAGCTTATACATTTTAAGTATGTTTAGATTTTATTAAGATATTGGTAATTGTATCATATTTCCGAATCAGCATTTATATGGAACTTTTTGGTCAACTCTAGATTTTAAGCTATATCCTCTGATAACTGGGCAAACTATTCTCGAGGTTTCTATTTAAAAATCCCCATTAACATAAAACATTTTAATTGTGAATTGTTTATGAAGTCAATTTTTTACTTCTCAACATCAAAATTTGAAAGAAAAAAAATTAAGTAAAATCTTCATACGGACATGTATAGCTTTTAGAATTAAATCTTTCCTCTTCCGAGAACTTGTTAGAATCTAGAGGCTAAAATGGAATCCGAAATATAGTTATTACATTTGAGAATCACGACGCTTTTATGCATTCTCGACGCATTTTGTATCGTAGAAATTGTGTAACTATTTTTTGTTTTTTGACAAAGGTATAAATCAAATGTTACACTTACTGACCGTTATTCGTCTGTGTCGTGTCTGTGATAGCCTAGTTTTCAAGTTTTCATGGTTATGAACTTACGACCGACATTGTGCCCCCCGAGTGCCGATGCTACTACAGACCTGCCACATAGAGTGTTACATCTATCAACGTTCAATTTCTTCACATGGTATGGAGTAGAAACTTGGAGAAGGGTATCAATTCGGAAGTCGCCTTAGACACTTGATGAATGTTCAAAAGGCACGAGGTCCGTCGGCAACGGCACTCGTGTTTTTTTTTTTTTTTTTTTTTTTTTTTTTTTTTTTTTTTTTTTTTTTTATCTTTAGTGGGAAGCTAATAAACCATCCATCAACTCCGTCTGTGTCATAAATCACGTGCGTCTGTCTAGATCTCGTTTTGAAATAATATTTTTAAGCAATCTCATATTTCATAGTCAAAAACACAAGACAAATTATTGATGTTCAATCTCATTTGCATCACTTTTTGCAGCGTCAGTATTAATTTGAGCTAAAGAAAAAAAAAAGCGCAGAAAAGATGAGTCATTTTCAAAACAAAAATACGAAAAGCAAAAAGCTCTTCTTTTAGAAGTAAAAATTTAAATTTCGCTATTTATTATTTTCAAAATAAACGCTAACTTCGAAAAATATTGAAATACCTCAAAAAATTTTAAATAATAATTGTGCGAAAATTGCTCATTCTTTCAATGGAAGCCTTTATAATTTAATGATAAATGTATTCCGCAAGGCAAAAACTATTCTACAGGAAATAATCTTAGCTAAATATTAGAAAATTTAATACATGACCCGAATTAGTTTCCTAATATCCCGAAATACAGTTAATAGAAATGCATGCAATATTTAAGAGAATAACTTTTTGCTGTCATTGTAGACTAAAATAATTAATGAAAAAAAGCTAACTTTCTTACGTAATAAAACATTTTGTTTATTTATATTTGGATAAAAAAAAAGTTTATTAAGGAAAACCGAGGCACAAAAATGTTTCCAATTTTTCATTTTTTTTTTAAAAAAAAAAAAAAATTGTTGTGAAATGATAGAGGATGCTTCGCTGATTTTGTAGATATATTTATTTGTTAGGACAACTTGACAAACAGAACATTAAAAAATTGGATTTTAAAATTATAAATACACGAGCTACATCATGGAGAAAAATAAATGTTTTGAATTTTTTTTAATAATGTAGTTTTTTTCTTTTTTTTTTTTGATTCTAAAAAAAATTTCCTTAAAAAATTTTCTTTATTCATTGTGATAATAGTTTGCACATGAGGAAGTGAAGCTACTTTCTATACAATTAACGTTATTTTTTAGTAATCGCCCATAAATTTGAAGTATTGCACAATATTTCTATAAAAGGTTTGATAAATTTAAATAATAAAGTTCAAAAAAATTTCGTAAGATTTTATTTTTGAAATTATACCCAAGTTCAATGTACAGAACGTTATTTTTATAAGTACTGAATGTTGTAGAATTTTCGCAAGATATACGTATTTCTAAAAGCAACTATAAGACTTCAAAATGCAAATGCAACTATTTATTATTAATTACTCCCGTGTATACATTTATGCTTATAAACGGTATTTCCATTGCAATAAACAGCTATACAAATTCAGAAATATACAGATATCGTAATGTTAAAATATGGCTAACATCGTTTTTAAATAAAAAAAAAAAAAAAAAAGAGGAAGGTTTATTTAAACTTGGCACAAAATAAATTCATTTTTCTTTGCCGGAGGACTCCCATATACCCGCCATTTTGATTTCGTGGACGTAATGTTAATCTTATGGAATTTCGACTTTAATTCTCAAATTTTTACAATATATATTTGATCTATTTCTATGCAATAAAATGCATCTGAAAGACCAAAAAATAATGAATGCCTCTGTGGAATTAATTTTTACATCCGAATTTTAAAAATATTTTTACCTCTATTTTAATGATTCGTTTGCGAGTTTTTCGGCCATTAAAAAAAATATTTATCAAAATCGGAGGAAAAAAGTAATTCCACAGAAACATTCATTATATTTTGCTCTTTCAGATGCACTTTATTATAGATATGAGAATTGAAGTCGAAATTCTGTTGGATTAACATTACGTTCGCGAAATCAAAATGGTCGGAAAACGTGAGCCTTAAAGAAGTTATTTCAGAAATCTTGTACTTCCAATGAGCATTAAAACTATACTTTAGAAACACAATGAAGAGAATCAATACACATATATTTGCACCTGCTAGCAGTCAAAATCCGTTTCTAAACACTACCTCTGTATTAATACAAGGTCACGCAGAGTTGTCGTGCTATCAATTCAGTAACATCGTGTCAAATGTTTCTTATGGGTTTTTTTTCCAACATTTTTTCCCTATTCATTTGTATGAAACCGAGTGTTGTTCCATGCGCACTCAGATATGTCAAAATTGAGTGTGAAATCCACATCATGTACATACACACACAATCTCTGTATTCAATATTATACATCTTTATTTTAAATTCACGTTTTTAGTGACACTTGAAGCGCCTTGACAAGTAAAACGTGAACATTTTCTTGTAATCAACACGCGAGCATCGCATTAAATCATGTCCACATTGCGGTAATATTAACATTTTCATCTCATTGCGTATTGTAAGTGTGTAAATGAATTTTTAAGAATACTTAAATAAATAACAAATAATTTCTGAAAAGGGTTCATATCTCTAATTTGTTTTTAAGAAATAGGTTCTAACAAAGTGTTCAATAAATATATTTTACTCATTGTGCGTTATTATCTAGTTAAAGTTTGACAGTTTTATGTAATTTATCAATGGGTCATTCGACCACTTTTCAAATTTATTTATTTATTTATTTTCATTTTGCGGCAGCAATAATTACATCTAGGTTACAATATGTCCAATTTAATAATTTATAGTTTGCTGTAATTTTAATATCTGAAAAGAACATAATTGTTCACTTCGGTATTTTATCGTTTGCTTTTATTTTAAAGTTTAATTAAATAATTCAATAAGTATTTTTAAACAAAGATTAGCCTCTTTGGTAGATAAATCTGTTCCATACAAAACTTTCATATAACATTTTTTTTAAATATATTTATTTTTTATTTTACCACGTCAGTGACATAGTTTGTGAGTAGAATTTAACACGCTTTACTTAATATTTTGTGTCAAAAAAATTTCTTAAATTCTTAATAAATCTAAAAGCTATATCTCTCTCTTCTCTCCCAGCAAAAAAAATCACCAATGACGTCGTGTGGAAGTTTGGAAAGGGAGGAGCTAGCTCAGATAACGTCTTCATCACTTGAATGAGATTCAAAATAACGAAGTCTGTCGTTAATAGCTTTCGCATTTTTTTAAAATGCTATGTTAACTAACAATCACATCGTATAACATCCCACTCAAAATAAATATAACAATAACAGTTCCTAAGACAAAACTTTCAAATCTAACAGTTAGTATTTGAAAGATAATATGCATCAACTTTTTTTTTCTTTCCGGAATTTTGTAAATTTGTAAACACCATCAGCAATTCATATCAAATGAAATGTTTAAAATGTTGAAGTTTATCTTTAGTATAAGTTAAAATGTATGTTTTTTCTCACATGGATGAAATTGAAGGATTTTTGCGACGTGTATTCGGGTGTCTCTTGATCGTCCAGTTACTCGCATTAAGCACTTTTATTCCCGTCATTTTAGTTGCAATTTGTGAAAGAGACTCCCCCGCCCCCCTTCTTTGGGAGGAAAGTTGCTTTTACTATTGACAAATTTTCTGAAAGATGCTAGACGAGTTTGTTTTCCCAGCCATTAGTGCAATCGATTTACATATTTTATTCCTTTGAGTCTCATCTGGAAAGGTTTTCTTTGATGCCATCCGTAGAGATAGGCATTGAAAGGATAACCTGTTCTTTTTAACCAATTATTCATCTGAAGTGCGAAAACTCCCAGCTCAGTGCTCCGCCAGAAACATAGACTTTGTTGTATAGAAATGAACCGGAGTTATTTAAGTCATGCATCCAAGAGCACCGCTGGTAGTTCCTCTGTTTCATTTTTAACTGTTGAAGGCTCCCAGTTCTTTTCTTCTTTTTCTGTTCACTCAATCTGTTCACTGTTCTTAGCTCTTTTTTTCACATATTCCTTCATATTCGAGTTTATTCTCTTTTTTATAATGTTTTTCTGTATTTCACTTGGTTTGTGTGTGTCATCAAATTTTCGATCGTTAATTTAACCAACTTCTCATCAAGCTAGAGCTCTGAAACTTTGGGAATCGTTCTTATTTGCTTAACAAGATATTTGCGACAAGTTTTAACTCATATTTCAATAATTTTTTAATAACGTAGTTTTTGTAGTAACGTGATGCGTACTACAAAACTAACTAACTAACGTAGTTTTTGTAGTGTAAGTTCTATGGAAGATATATTGAATTACGAAAAGAGAGTGATCTTAAAGACGAGAGAGATATGAGTTTTTTACAAAGTTTTCACTATAATTTTTTTAATAAAATTTGCCACCATTTAAAAACGTTGTTTTAAAAAACGTTGTTTTTTTTTTATCTCGAATTATTATTTATGCTGTTTTTAAAACTTCTTACTATTTCTCCCTGTAACAATCTCTTAAAATTAGGGAGAAACTAATCTATTATTTATTATTAGTAATACTTGATTTATTTCGAGTTTGTAAATATAAATAAATACTCATATTGAGATATTACTAAGAATACTTTATTTTCTGATGATAAAATTAGAAAATTATGTTCTGTTTATTAATTTACTACGAAATATGATTTTTTTAAAAAAAAAAAAAAAAATCAAACACCTCGATCAATCAAAATTATTACTGAGAACATATCTAGTAATTCTATAGCATTAAATTCATTTGCATACATTTGAGACGATGCTCGCGGAAAGTTAAGAATAACTGAACTAAAAAACAAAATAAAAAAAATATTATTTAAAAATGAACAAGAACAGAGTATGAGCAGCTCATCTTAATGAACAGAAATTCCTATCCCTAGTAACGGTTAATCTCCAGTTTTGGTGATGGATCTGTTCGATGTTTGTAGCCTGATTTATCAGTCAGTATGAGGCAATTTTGTGATAGGGTATATTCAACAATTAGGGCTAAGCTAGGATGTACTGTCACCTAGTGTTGGCGCCAGCACTTCCCTGTTAGCGAATATTCAGATTCGCCAAGCGTTCAGTGAGCCACTGGAATAGCATAAGAGGAAGGAGCACAAGCGTCTACAGCTCGCACTCTAAGACATCAAAGTTAAATGCAACTCCTGGCGCCATCTATTACTTAAAGTTAGAACCTCATTACATCTTTTTTAACTTTACAATTATCCCCCCCCCCTTAACCTTGGATACTTATAAATCAGGTCACAGAGATTTTTATTTTTGACACAATAAAGTTTGCAGGTTATCCCTAAATACATATTATCCCATTTAATGAGATCACTGCAAGGTTTTTAAGAGAAATATTTGGTAAATGGGTATAGCTAACAATAACTACAGTTTAAATCAAAATATATAGAGAGTGCACTACATCAAACTTTAAGTAAATGATCATGCAAAATAAAATATTTCATTTCTTTTGCTGTATTTTTCATAAGAAATTAAATATAATTATTCACAAATGTACATATATAATTATCACTGTATAATATTTTTGTGATCTACATTTAGAAAAATATTAATGTAAATAGCTACTTAAAAACTACAGTTTATTTGATGGGTTTTTCCAACATACAAAAATTCTAATATAATTATTATAAACGTGCATACCTATGAATGTCATATCATGTGTGTCTTATATAAGTTTATTATAAAATATGATCAAACTCTTCATTGTTTTATTTAGATATAAATTGTTATGTGAAGGATGTGTTTCCATTTTTTTAATGATGTTGCTCCACGTCTTACTAAAAATTTACTTTTTGTTTCCTTTTCTGTTCCATTCTTCCATTCATTAAATGCTTCGAAGTTAATAAAAGCCAATTCAACATTTTCTATTTTCACATCGTGTACCTCTTGAAAATGTAAAAGCATTTCCTCCTTGGATGATTCGTGTGTACACAGAGCTCACTTTCTTCTTAATTCATTTATATTTTCCACATCATGCATTTTTCGCATATGGAAACGTAAATTGTAAATATCATTATATTTACAAGTACAAAGATCAGACTGAAATTTGTAAATCTTTGAGTCTCTAATATTCGGCGCTAAATTGTTCGCTTGTCCCGGATGCTTTCTATTAGCATGCTGTTTTAGCGTTTTGTAACCGTTGTATCCCTTTTTACAGGCAGAACACGGAAATTTTTTTTTTCTGAAGTTTCTTCTACAGAAGACATTATTAACGGAGATTCAAGATCCACGGACTTCATTTATCTCTATTCTTACGTAAAAAGGATAGAGATAAATGGTATTTCTCATTTATCTCTAATGATAATGGTATT
>BMAW01110298.1:0-33260 GCA_019974015.1 Nephila pilipes | reverse complement strand
GTAACTAAGTTTTGAATTTGGCATTGTAACATGTAATCTGAAGTAAAAACTAAAAGAAAGAAAAGAACACTTTTAGTTATTATATTTAACTATTACAATTAAAAAGACATCAATCCAAATTTGTCAATCCACAAGTTTGATGTATCTAAATGGCATTAAAAGGAGCTTTATTTTTAACAACACAAATACAACAAAAGATCTATAAATCAGAATAATTACAAATTCAGATTTACATTACTAAAATGAATCTTGACATTATCACAATTAAATGCTCATTATTTCAGCAATTTTTAATACATCTTATCTTAGTTAATAAAACTAATCAATGCTTCAGATGTAAAACTTATTTTTAATGACTAAAATGAGACAAAACTTTTAAATTGCACTAATATAAAAGATTTTGGAGGAAGAATATATCATAACAAGGAAGATTACTTTTAAATTCAATTTTAAAAGAATTAATTTAAAATCAAAGATATTGAAAGGGAGTTTTTACAAACTCTAAATGACAGAAATATCTTTTTGAAACAATTAAAATGTAGCAGTTGAAGAAGATTTAAAACAATGCAAAAAAAGTTATACTATATGGGAAGACTAATAATCTTAATCACAATTTCCCACATAACTTTCAGCTTCATCGATAACGCAAAATCGAAATGGAAAAAAATTTCATACATCTGCAATAATATTCAGCTATTTATTTCTACATTTTATCCTAATTATAAAAAAATAACCAATGTTTCACATGAGAACTTATGTTTAATAACTAAGATGAGATACATAAACAAGGTTAGGGAAACAAGTATGAGGAGTGTTGGTGAAGTTAATGCTGTGCCAAAAAAGTTGTAACTGTGATCTAGACATTTGGACAAATGGGGGGGAAAAAAAAGTTTGACAAGAAGGATCAAAAGTAGAGAAGGATTATTAGGCTATCCCTGAGGTGCCTCACCATGTTTATCAAAGATGGTATACTCCATGGGAAAGAAAAAGATCAGGTACTTATCCATTTTGTCGGCGCAGGCTATAAAGTCGCCAAAATGATACAACACACGCCAAACAGAATATATGTATACTGTGTGCTGTCGCCAATAAAGTCTGCTTGGCAAGATTTGGGCTGGTAAAATGAAAAAGTACCAAAGATCACTAGGGTACCTCATGGTCATAATTCCTGTGCCTACCTAAAGAAAGCAAGACTTGAGGGCCATTATGAAAATAAATATTTACAATTGAGAGATTTCTTCATGTCAAGCTCAACAAAATAAATTTATGACTTTTTATTTAAATAGATGGACTTCCAAAGATATGATTTTATTGAAATTAAGAGCTAAAAGAAACTTGTGAATAGTAATATTAATCTCTAGCAATATGTTTATTTAATATGTATATTTTAAAAAAATTATTTCTTCAGATTCCTTTATCAATTTCAAATTTTTTTTTAAAAAAACTTATTCTATTTTAAATTAACTATATAAATTATACAGTTAATATTTTTCATTCTTTCATATATATGCGAGTGTGTGTGTATATATAAAACAAGAAAGAGTTGAGCCTAAAATTCTAATATTTTGTTCATTTTACAATATATGTATCATAATTATTGGTACTTTTCCATTTTGCCAGTGCTGGTAATAAAGTCACCAAAAATTATACAACCGATGGGAAACAGCGTTGGTTGTATTCAATGGCACATAAATATTTTTACTGTGTGCTGTCGCCAAAAAAATCTGCTTGGTGAGATGTGCACCAGCGAAATGGAAAAGTACCTAATTATTTAATATACTACATAAATTTTATTAATGCAAAACAAAAAAAATTGCACAAGACAAAAAAAAATTATATTAATACAAGTAAAATGTATTCTTTAATAAAAATTCATGAAAAGAGCTATAAAAATTACAAAGAATAAAATGCTTAACTGTAATAAGAAATTCAATATAATTTTTAAATTATGACTTAATTTCAAACCTGGAAATCTCACAAAACTATATTATATGTAAAAATAGGATTGCATATTTTCCACTTTTAAAAAACCATATTTTTTTGAAAGAGTAATTTAAGAAATTAAAAATGAGAGAAAAAAAACACCTTTGAAAAAAGAAACATACTCAAATGTAAAAAAAAAAGAAAAATAATCAAAAATAAATAATTCTGAAAAAGATCTGAGAAAGAGGTAGAAAAAAAGTTATTTTTATGTTCTTTATTGCTTCAACTCCTTATGTGCTTTAGATACATCCTCCTCTAGATAAAAAAAAAAAAATCCTTTTCACAGTCAATTTTTCAAATCAGCAAAATTTTATAATGTGCTGCCAAGGCACCTACTTGCTAACCATTTTGAATTTGTGAAAATATGTTTCAAGATCTAAAGGAACTTTTATTTTCCCACTCAAATCTAAGCAATTGCATTCATTTAAATGCAATAAAAAGCTCCTAAAATGGCAAAAAATAATATATATTTAAAAGAAATTATAATGTTTCGCACACAAGGAGATACCTTATTTTCCAACACTCAGTTTAACTGTGTAGTTAATAAAAATTTATAATTTTTGCTTCATAAATTTCACTTGCACATGAATGCATCATTTTCAATTCATGTATTGAATTCATGATTATACTTTCCTATTATTTATTTTTACAATATTTTTAATTCAACAGAATATTTTATAACAGAATTTCGAGCAAAACATTCGAATTTAATTTAATTCTAGTCATTAAATATTTTACAAGAAATCAAGCAAAATTAATCTTTTAATAAACATACTTTCATAAATATCATTCTTCAAATTAAGTTTTTCCAATGAGTATTAAAAAATTTACATTAAAATATTTATGTAATAGTTTTAATAAACTATTATGTACTGTCAACTATCATAAAACATTTACCCATGAAATTAAATATTAATGCAATATTTAGAACATGATACAGATCATATTTCATACAAAACAATTATCATAATCATTTAAGTTTGTTTTTCATGTATAACAAATTCATTTATCAAACATACATGTATTTTCCTCTTTTTTGCATCTCTCTCTCTGCTATATATATTTTTTTAGAATTAACAAAATCAACATTTAACATTTAAAAAATAAGAGTAAGCTTTGAATCATATTTGGTCATTTTTAAAACTTATTTGATAATGATGAAAATCTTATGAAAAACAAAATGAACTCTTGAATGTAACTACTGTTATTTTTCAAAGTTGCAAAACATCATATTTTAAAACATGACACACATACAGTCTGTCTACAAACATTTTAACTAAACTACATTTTAATTCCGATTAATATCCCAGAGATGGAAGCTCAAAAATATAGAATTTTACAAATACTTTAAAATTATGATTATTTTCTATTAATAATATAATCCCTTCAATGTATCATGTAATAAGCAATGCAAACATGACAATATTAAACAATAAATATGCTATTATAAATTACGTTTATAAAATATGAATCAGTCCGAAATACAATATAAGTGAATGTCTCTACAATACCATAAAAATTCTTGCCATTTAACACTATTATTTTAAGTTCAAATTCCCATTTATATTATTAAGATACTCTTAGCATTTAATCTACATTAACAATAAATTATCTTACAGATAGAGTTAATCAAAGGAGTTAGTAAACAAAAACTAGACAATAAAACATTTGAAAGCTAACCAATTACTCATACAATAAATAATATTACTGTTAGGATATCTGCATTAAAATAACAATTAGAAAGATAAAAACTTCAACTAAACTTTTAACTTTTTAGAAAAATTTGAATAATATCCTACTTTCAACCAAGGTTGATTTTCGAAAACACAGATAAGGTCCAAAAGCCATACAGTTGGAATCACAGACAAGAGAATAACTAATGTTTTGATTAAAAATTCAGCAAATATAAAACTTGATCTATAATTTGAACTAATTCGTATCAAAGACAAAATTACTCTACATTACACGAATACATTAAATGTGGAGACAGAAAACACGGAATTAAAATTTCTTTTCTGATACGGATTGAAGTAGGAGTACTTTTTGGAGTTGAAATTGCTGTGTGTTCATTATGGACGCAAACTCGTGATGCTCTTCATAAATACGTGACAAACTAAAACAATGTCATTTCTTGACATTTAATTTTTAAAACAATATTTTCATATCATTTTTGATTTTATTTTAAGGGAATAAGAAAATACAGCAGACTTCTATAGTTTGCTTAAAAGTCCCGTTAGATTCCATCTATGTCGGTAATAGTCCCACAACATCAAGAATTGAGCTTATTTTTTATTATTTGTAGTTCATATACTCATCATTTATGAAGATGAAATTTGCCTTCAGAAGTACTCTGAAAATTTTGGGTGAGCCGTAGACAATAAAAGTTTGGTAACAGAAGATATATCCTTATGGATACAAAGAAGTGACGTAAGAAATAAGATTATTGAAAAGCGAACAAGTTATGCTATTTTATAGATAGGAACGAAAAAGTGAAATGTAAAAATACAAAATGCAGAGATATTGGTTGTTCATGGACAAAAAACGTTGCAACTTGGAAATAACCTTACTGTTGGTCATTCAAGTTGCCCACAAAATCCATTGAATTTCAAACCCCTCATCCCTCAATAACCAACTATTGGGTGGAAAGGGAAGGAAAAAAAAAAAAAAAAACTGCCAGAATTAACATTAACCAAGCTCCCATCAACCAAATCTCCACAACAACAACAGATTTCGATAAAAACTTACCTGTTGTAAAAGACTTCAAAAACCCCTGTTTCAAATTTTCAATAACAAAATAAATAATCTTACCAAATCTTGAAATCTAAAAGAGAAGTTTTCTCAAATAAAAAACCAAGACTTTTATACAAAAATAGAAAAATCATTTTCAGTTATATCTGATGTAATTAATATAAGGCCATAGTGCCACCAATTGGAGTCTTCGCTGAAGATATGTTGTCTCTTTTACCTCACTGTCTTTTCCTTTTTTTTTTTTTTTTTTTCAACAATAAAAAAATACACTAAGAAAATTGATATAACTATAATTATTTACAATAACTACAAAATGATACTAGTCCGCTCCTAGGCTTCCATGCCACCTGTCTGTATGACGGCAAAGTTGGATACCTAGATTGCAACAAGGTAAAAAAAAAAATTATAAAAAATAAAACAACGGGAAAAAAACGAGTTTTTTTTTTTAACATGGTTTTTCTTTCAAACTTCACACTTGCGTAACACAATTTTTATATCATAAACTTTAAGAACAAAAGGGAACGCTGAGTCAAATTAAATTTATTCAATGATTAATTTTAATAATTTATTTTATTATTTGACATTTATTAAATTTATCATCTAAAATAAATACATGCAAAATTTTTTAGCTCAATTAAGCATTGTAATATGATTGAATATTGACTCACAAAAGAAGTAAAAGAATTCAAAATGCATTAAAAATTGACGACACATTTTTCACTAAATGCACAATGGGAGTGGGTTACGTTATATATATTCATTGTAACAGTTTTATTGTTGCCACGGATTTGGCGACTTTTCGCGAAATTTGGCCCAAACTTAATTGCTTAAATAATTAGTTTTAAGCAATTAATTTTTATTAAATTATCGTATTGCCATTCAAAACAATCATGTACAGAAAATTTCAGCTCAATTGAGCACTTTAAAATGTGAGAAAGAAAAGCTTTTAAAGTTTTGAACCGGACAAAATTACAAATAGATTTGAAGAAAACCCATTAAAAAAATTCCTTTTAATTTGTAAATCTCAATTCACCCCCACTTTTATTTACTTTCTGCATCTTCCCTGCCTTCTTCTTCCTTCTCTCTCCATTCTATCATAGCAAGTCTAATGTGCTTCAGTGCATATTTAACATGTAGTTTTTCTCTTTAAAATTATGAAATTAAAATCACATAGTTGAATGTCCTTAGGACAGGTGTAGAAAATCACCTGGTTGCTCTTGATTCTTCAAGGATAATAGCCTTTATTGCTCTATATTCTACAAAAACCAAAATAAAACTAGTTATTCATAGGTTGCCATATCTGGTTATTTATGAATTGTTACGTATTTTATGATTACGCTAAATAAGAAAACATCGAAAACTACCGAATCACATGCCCTGTTGATAAAAATGTTAAAATTTTCAATTTGTCAAGTCTAACAAATTCACGAGAAAATCTTGCGTTTTTTTTTATTGGCTAATAATTCGACAAATAAAAAATTTCAATTGTCAACTAAGAATTTGTTTAAATTTGAACATTAAATGCTCTAAAAGTATAAAGTTAATGCTTTAATATATTTGTTGTATTCATCTGAAGCATAATATGCTTAGAAAATATAAATTTCATTATACTTTTATTAAAAAATATTAAAGGAAACTAGACTAATGAACGTCGATTCGTAAATTCATTGTAAACTGAAAATAGCAGAGAGTATAATATTTTAATTAATTCATACTCACCTTTGTTTACTTCAACTTTAGTGAATTTAAAAGTTTTCTTACAATTTCAGTTGAAATCAGGTTTCTGGTAATTAAAAAACAAATTATTTCTTTACATATATTGTTGTGTAACAATAATAATAAAAAGGAAGTTACGTTTTTGTTAATTTATACTTAATATTAATTTTTTTACGTAAGAACTGCCACATTTCACCTATACTTGAAAGCAAGTTAGTGAGCGCAACGCGCCGTTGAAACCTTGGGAGTTTTATAGGACTATTTTTTAATTCATTAAAAAATAATATAGTGGAATGAAATGGAGAGGATTACCATGCCAAGCTACTTGGTTCTCTTATCGAGTGTTACTGAGCTGCTAAACGAGAGGAGGTAAGTGCCATTTTCGGTGACTCGATAATTACTCCTAAAGCCTGTAATTTTTTTTTTCTCAAATCTCAAATTAGGCTTCTGCTTTACTTCATCAAATTCTCCCTTTCCTGAAAAAAATAATTGATTCTGTTGAAAATGGTTCATGCTCTGACTGCCCACTCACTATTTTCGAAACTTTTAAGATATTAGGAAACGAAATATAAAACACCACCCAAGCTAATATTATGAATCATCTTAAAAATAAAAATCAAATTCTAAATAATACTGTCTCCAACCTTGAACTCAAAATTAAACAGATCGAAAAATCTCAACAGGAAGCTAATGAAAAATTTGAAACTCTTCTTAAAAACTTAGCTTCTAAAACCGCTTCAAAATGCTCTGAAAATTAAAAATCCACTCCTACAATCATTACAGTAAGTAAAGACAACGATTTTCACGCAGTAAAAAGTAAAACAAAGTGAAACTCTCCCAAAGAATTATAGAATCGAATTCAAAAAAATTTAAAAAAACAGGATAATAACCTTCCAATGAACAAATATTCTGAGCTCTCTGACGAAGATTCAGACATCGAGAGAAATGATCATTTCATCTCTGATATGGACGATATCAATTCTCAAGCAGTAAGAAGTGATAAAACTAAAAATAAAAAAGTAATAATACTCATGAATACAACTTAGAATTCCCCGACGTATTGAAAGAGGAAGCTAAAAAAACTCCTCCTTCAATCAATCATCTTAGCTAATAATGACGACCCGAAAGCAACTCTTGAAAAAATAATGAAACTGACAAAATGCGAACTCAAAGGAGAATTTAAAAGAAATAGTATAAAAAATTTTCCCTCTACAGTTGAAGCATTAAAAGCAACACAAAATCATGTTCAAGAGAGGAATTTAGAAGCTCACACATTTGAATTACCTAGTGAGATAATCCTTAAATGTTTAATTGAAGGCCTCCCAATTAATTAATCCCAATCTGAAATAATTCAGGAATTAGCTGAATATAATCTAATAATCAATGAATGAAACAACTTAAATCTAAAAAAAAAAAAAAAAAAATAGCCAGCCTCTCTCCCTATTTTTAGTTACACTTCTAAAAAAAATGATATTGTATATCATTCAGTTAAAATTGAACCTCTCCGTAAAAGAAATCCCCCAATCAATGCTATCCTATCAAAGTTATTTTCCCCACACCCAATTATGCACTGAGGGATTTAAATATATGAAATGTGGAGATAATCATCCAACTCACAGCTGCACGAAAACTCCTGAAAGCCTCCCCAAAGGCTGTAACTGCGGTGGAGATCATACTGCAAATTACTCTGGTTGCCCCAAAACTCATATGAATTTCAAATCCTCACCCCACCAACCCCAAACTACAAATATTCGTTGATAATAAACTTGATTTATGTTCATAAATTAAAAAATCATTCCAAGTCATTTCCAGTGTGATGTCCATCTGATTCTAAAATTTAATATGTGTAAATAAACTACCCCCATTTCTCCTGATTACGAGCTGGAATGCAAATGGCAATAAATCAAAAATAGGAAAACTCCAAAATTTCATATATGATTACAACCCTGACATCCTAGAAGTCCAGGAAACTCACTTCAAACCCTCTGAAAAATTTAAAATTCCAAATTACAATATATGCCATTCTGACAGATCAACCCTTTATGGCAGGGGCACTGCAATATTAATTTTACATTGGATTAATCATCATATGGTCATTAAAAATACCTCTATCTTTGAAAATACCATCACCCATATCAATATCAAAGACAACCAATATTTCATAATTTCTATTACTTCATCCCCCCAGTAATTTCATCACCCATAACGATCTAATCAATATCCTTTCTGACAACTCCACCGGAATTTTAATAGGAGACTTTAATGTAAGACATCCAACCTGGAAAAAGGCAGGGAAAACAGATCAGTAGTTATTCATACTACGTGCAACACTAATAGCTTCCAAATAGTTGCTCCCGACTCACCCACTCGCTTTCCTTACAATAGCAATACTTACTCTATAACAGATTTTGCTATCCTCAAAAGCATTCCATTCTACAATATCGAAATGTTAATGAACAACCTAGCGACCGTAACTTTATACAAATAGACATCTCTTTCAATAAAATTCTCCCTATACCCTTCGCACTCTAACAGCTAATAATTGATTCCTCTATCAAGAAATTGTGTATAAAATCAAAAGGTAACCTGATTATCAATAATATCTCTGATCTAGATCAATCAATTACATCCTTTACTACTAATATCCGAAATGTAATTACCATGCGAGTAATACCAGATCCATATACCTACCATTTTAAACTCTTCCTCATGTCAGAAACCTAATTAAAGAGAAAAATAGGCACTTAAAACAATGTCAAAACATCAGATAACCTCCATGAAACTCATAACTAATAATCTCAAAAAGCAAATTAAAAATGAAATCAATTCCTTTAAAAACAAAATGGGAAAATCTACTGTACCAGCTTAATAACGAAGATAACTCCCTTTTTAATATTAGCAAAAAAAATTCTTATAAATATTACAATATTCTCCCACTAATAGACAATAATTGTCTGACAAAGAAAAAGCTAATCTGCTTGCCCATAATCTTGAATCCTCGTTTCAGGAAAATCTATCTCCATATAATGATGATCATATTGAAAATACAGAATCAATAATTCAAAATTATCTTGAAGACCATACCAATTTTAATTTCTCCTCCCCTCTGAAATACCTTCCATAATTAAAAAGTTAAAAAAAAAGGAAGCTTCCTGAGAGGATGGCATTCACAATCAAGCCTTTAAATTCTTTTCCCCCCAACGCACTTACCCATCTTACAAAAATTTTTAATAAATGTCTCATGTTTGCCCCTTTTCCACTACAATGGACAAATGCAACAGTTCTTCTCTTCCCCAAATCCGGCTAAAAACCACTCCATTCCATCCAACTTTCGACCTATCAGCCTAATAAATTCTATTTCAAAAATCTTTGAAAGATTCCTGTTAACCAGAATACTCACTCATGCTTCCACTAATAATATTCTTCTAGATTCACAATTCGACTTCCGCTCTAACTAGAACACTGTCGTTCAACTACTAAGGGTTGTGAATGTCATTACTGAAGGATTTAATTCCAAACAAGTCTCTGGAGGTCTCTTCCTCAACATACAAAAAGGTTTCGACCTCCTCTGGCACGATGGATTGATCTTCAAACTAATCAAATTACCCCCCCCCATAATAGTTATCTTAAATAGCTACCTTTAAAATAGAATATTTCAAGTGCCGCGACTCTCTTCAACAGCAACGTCAGAAGTTAAAACGCTTTGTTTAACTAGCCAGAGGGGACATCTTTTCAGCTTAGTTGGTAGGAGAGCATTCTTTGGATCCACTGGACCAAGGTTCGAAAAAACGCTGCAGCGTCAAGGTCACTCAGGGGAATCTTTACTTAGAGGGGGTTGAAGGTTTTTTCGAAACGTGCCAAGATCGCCGAACAAGTTAAACTTAATAATACTATTTCTACAATATATCATATACAAGCCGGTCAACCTCAAGGGTCTGTAATTTCTCCAATTTGCTATAATTTGTACACATATGATTTCCCTCAGGTTCCCTACAATTGTCTCTGTTTATTCATATGATTCAGCAATCCTCACCCAAGGAAAAAATCATGTCAACGTAATAAATAAATTATAAAATCATCTAAAACAAATAGAGGAGTGGATGACACTCTGGACGATTGCTGCAAACACTAATAAAACTAAAGCTCTCATGTTTAGAAAAGGTCACGCCCTTTCCAAATAAAAAACTTAAATTTTTTAATGTTCAAATCTCTTGGGACTCTGAGGTCAAATACTTAGGAGTTGTCCTGGATTTCAAACTTCATATCCAATCAATAATTGATAAATGTTGGGACCAAATCCATAACTGCATACCTTTAATTGGCAGGAATTCAATACTAACTCTTGCTAACAAAGTTCTTCTCAATAAACAAGTAATCCACCCTATCCTACTTTATGCTTATCTCACTTGGGGCCATGCCACACCTACCCATATTAAAAAAAATACAGGTTCTTCAAAAAAAATCCTCCGCATGATTATTAACTCACCTTGGTATGTCAGAGATTCTGTCAAACACAAGGATCTCAATATCCCTCCTATCAATAAATACACCAACTATCTCTCTAGAAGATTCTATAATAAACTAAAAAAATCATACTAACCCACTAATAAGGGCCAAGCTAATTTATGTTCTCAATAATTGAACCCATGATTTACCCTACCAATCCTGCAATAATTATTCCCATCTTATTCCTACATAAAACTTTTCATTCCAACTGAAAACCCTTTGATTACATCCTTCATCACTCCTTCAATAGGGATGTCAACCATCTCACTCCTAGAACTATATCATCATCTACTCACATTTTCATTAGCATTTCATTATCCTGTCGCCATCCAATCCTCTCCTCTCTTGAATTAGTTTGTTGACCTTTGCTGTACACCCAACCAAACAATAACCATTTTTATATTTCCCTTCCTTCTTCTTTTGCTTTCATATCATCAAAAAAGTTTAACTAATATTGAATTTATTACTATTGTAATTTTACAATAATAATAATAATAATAAATTCTAAAAAAATCATATAAATGTCTCTACTCTTAGTGAAGTTAGACATAGTCAGTAAAATCCGAGGAGGTAGTAAAAATGATGATAAAAATAACAAACATTTTGTAATCACTTATCTTACGATAAGATAACAAAAATCTTTATCTCTTAAAAACCTCATCCTCATTGTAGGTATTTATTTATTCACTTTCCTCTCCTTTCTCCTTTCATTCATGTTTTCTGCAAACTCATAGGCATTAGCACGTATGTTTGTTTTAATATTAAAAATTCAATGCTCTCTATATGATGCACACTGAATAAAAGAATCCACCGGACTGGCGCTCGCCACTATGATTGTTGTTGAAGGTCCAGGTTCATCCTTTTGCCGCTAGCCCGATGAGATATCGCCAAACGCGGTGTGGGCCGTCAACTGAGACCCACCGATTGGGAGTTCAAATCATGCTGCCCTTCTCGATCGCCGTCACCGCCATACATACGTAAAAAGCAAACTGTTGTAGAATTCCAGTCTGCCTATAGTTCTGCAAATAGAGGAACAAACGTTCTCTTCGCTTTTATTGTTTTGGTATTATAATTTTAATTTGTAGAGGTTCACTTAAAAATCACTTCTCAAGCAATTTTGATCCCATGGCAGATTGCCCAGCAATAAAATTATCATTCTCTTGCAGTTTGAACTAAGTGCTGATCCCTAGATCATGGCTTCAAGTCGGAAGTGCTATAATGGAAAAAGTAATAGTACCAAAGCTCTTCGGATGCATATTCAGTTAAAAACATTATATCGAAAACAGGGCAACATACATGTTCAGTTGTCTACACATTATCGTCTATTTAGATGTCAAACAAATAGAATTTTGAGCTCCTTAGGATACGTTGTTGAGCAAGATATCATCATCGCATAAGTTCTTGAGTTAGATATCAATATTAGCTTACTTCAATAAAAAGTGGTTTTTAACCAACGCCGAACTAATATTATAGAAAATTCGTAGAATATTTAAAAATTTCAGTAGAAATTGGAAAACGCTAATGTCTTTATAAATTTATCAATTAATATAATTTGAAAAATCATGAAAGATGTAAATAATGTTCATTACACCAAATTCCTTTGTCTCATGATACAAACAGACAATTTAATGGTGGAATAACAGCCAATTTCAAATTTAATTCAAAAATATTTTTAGTCATTTGTCAACCTCAAAAGTCCTTATTAATTTCTCTTAAAAAGTGCTGCAAAACAAAAATCAATTACCAAATGATATTTTCCTTGTTTAAATATCTTGCATCGATTTGAAAATACCAAATTGTTATTATTAATAGATCATATATAAAAGGCATAATTAATGACAAACCATTAGTGAAAAACTCTTCTCTTCATTTTAATGAATTGCAGAAATTATTCTTTAAGATAGATTCCTCAAAACACTAAATTTGACTTAATAACTGTGTTGATATTTTGTTAATAATTTAATTTGCGCAAATCGGACGACAACACTTGGACAGGACCGCTTTTTCCGCTTAGGCATGTATGAATGCGTGCCTAGAGATTGCAAAAGATTTGGAGAGGGCGAAAGAAAGAAACGGAGAGGTGAAAAATAAAAACTACAGCAGATGTAACACCACGCAACTTGAAAGGTGCTATTGTGTTTTGTTTTAATATTATGTGCGCAGAGCAAAGAGTGAGCAGTGCAGTGCGTGATGCCCCAGTCTGGGTATTGTTTGCGGAGCTGGGACAAGAACACTGATACAATTACGCGTTTACAACTGATCGATGGATCCTCTCCCGCATGTAGAAAATTCCCAGCCTGGTGAGCGCTTGTTGTTTCTTACACCATTCCATTTACTTAATAAAGAATCGTCTTTGACTGCCGTGGTGCAACTAGTTGTAGTGTTTTTCATGCGAACTGGCATACCATGTATTGGATTAAGTGTGTGTGGTGGTTAATATGAGTGGATTTTTGCCATATAAATTGTACTGCATTTATATAGATTAAAGAATGTCAGTTAATGGATTTTCTGATCTAAAGCGTACTATTATATTTACTGTGTTCTAATTAGGCGCTGCGTATGAACAGTTTTGTGAATAGATTTTTATAATCTAAACTGACACTATTTTGATTAAGTGCAGGTTAATGGTTTAAAGTGTCTTTTTACTAGCAATCGTAAATAAATGGTGACAAAAAGAAATTAGTTTCACTATTTTGCTTGACACACAAGTGAACAAATTTCGGTTTTACAGACATTTTTAGAGGGTATGTACGGACATTATAGTATATTTAAAAACAAAATGAGTCTTAAGAAAAATCCAGTGGAGCGGAGTTCCTCCAGAAAAGCAGATGAAAAACAACAAAAAGAAAGAACTTAAAAAGGATACCACGATGTTATCAAGTTTCTTTTTGTTTCCAAACCATGAATCTATTGAAACTCAACCATCACATTCCCAAACTTATACTTAGCCAGGGTGAAATTGAAGCCAGGCAGCAATAATCAAGGACAACCATCATCTCAACCCTAGACTCATATACTTTTATGAGTCTAAGGACTCATACTTTTAGACTCATATACTTTCATAGACTTTATACTTTTCGACAGTGGCTTCGTGCTGGAGGACCACCATTACATGAATATATAAAAACATCGTACTAAAATACTTAACTCAAATACTTATGGATATATTTAACTCATATACTTAACTAATATTTAACTCAAATACTTAACTAATACATAACTCATATCCCTAATAACTGCTCAAATTTCAATCGAGACTTAGGGTAGATTTTTCTAATTCTAAACATTGTTATGAAGACGTCAAATTAAGCGCAAATTTGCAAAATCATTTTTGGCAAGAGAAGAATCGTCGTTCGGCTCCTCTATTTAAAATCAATTTTTATAGCAACTGGCTGTAACGATTAGATCTTTCGCGCGCACTTCGCAGCATAGTCAGACTACCATAGTTCAGTTATATTGAACTATACATGGTAGAAAGAAAGGGACTACCTCGTCCAGAATGCAGCCCAAAGTCAATATATGACAAATGTTTCAAGGGTGTATGCCTCAGAGTCTTCAGTCGAGAATTTCAAAAATTTCTTGCTGAGTTTGCACATATGCAGTCTGTCCCTTATACCGAGCTAGTTGTTTGCTGCAAAAAGACCACTATGAAGCTACTGTATGTTTTCCTTTTATGCTTTATAGTTTTATTTATTTATTTTTCTTGATCTTCTTCTCTGTTGTTTTGAAGTGACCCGATACAGGGGTATATGAAGCATTAGAATTTTTAGTTAAAATTCCTCTGATATGAGACTAATAATGGTAAAAAGAACACAATATCAGAGTGGTAAAATAAATACTATTTATTTCACACCAATTTTTAAGATGACATATATTATATACAATAACCCCCTCTGGTCATCTTATTCATTACCTCGTTGCTTTGTATTCCTTCGAAGGAAATAATAAAAACTTTCTTAAAAATGTATATTATTTTAGTTATTTTGAAAATATTAGGATCTGGAAGCACTTTGGAAGAAATGAGAACTTTATGATGTTGTATTTCTTAGGTATTAATTTTTGTGAAAATGTTAGTTTGCGGAAATCAGAAGTATATATATATATATATATATATATATATATACTCTTTCATATATATATATATATATATGCTCTACTTATATATATATATATATATATATATATTTGATTTCATAAAACATTTAATATAATCAAACAGTTTAAAATCTTTTTCATTTATATGGTGATGATGTGTTATATTTTTCATTTTGGTATGTCATGATGCTTATCTTGAGCTTAAAGAAAATTCCGTCTTACTACTCATATTTAGTTTTCTTTGAATTTGTAAATAATTTTTATCTCTTTTTGGGATTTGTTGATAATTTTGAGATGATGGGTACTATTTGTAGAAATTTTATCAGTAGAAATTTTTGCATTTTTAATCATTGAACTCCATGTAATTTGGTTCCCAATTCAAGCCTACCAGGAATTATAGATTTTTATTTTTGTGGATTTTATCCGCTGAATTTGTTTATCTTTAATCATGGAACTCTCTTTTGCAATTTGGATTTCAATTCAGTACAAAGTCGCAAAAGGGGAAGGTTGGTACCATTAAACTAGTTAAACGCTTAATCGGTCCTCAGCCGATATTGCACTTTGACTTGCTGGGTTCCATATTTTCATTCATTTTCTTTTTCATTACATTTCTTTCTGGATTTATGTCTTTTAAATATTTTAAATTATTCTTTATGGTATTTTGGTATATATATATATATATATAGGTCAATTAAAGAAAGTCCCCGGCCTACCATAGTAAAACACATTGTTTGTAAAAATTAGTTTTTATTCAATATATATGTCCCTTCGGATAGTACATGATTATATAACCTCTACTTTTCATTATTTTTGTAGTGCGGTTTGTTCTTTGCTTTAAAGCTTAGGTCTCAGTTTCAGCGATGCCTCTTCCTTCGACATATTTCTTCCCAGTGAAGCATTCTTTGTGAAACGAAGTAGTCATGGGGTCAGATCTGAAATGGGTGGACAGGAAGCAATTCAAGCCCAATTCATGGATATTTTACTTATCGTTTTTCATGTGATACGGTGCATTGTCTCAATGGTAAGCCTTTCTTTTTCTTCAAATGCATGCGTTTTTCGACGACCGTCCTTCAAGCAAACGGTCCAATAACGCTATGTAATAATTGCTGTTGATGGTCCTTCCTTTTTCAAGGTAGTCAATGAAAATTATTCCATGCGCATCCCAAAATACAGACGCCATAACCTTGCCAGCCGACTGTTGCGTTTTCCCACGCTTTGGAGCGGGTTCATCGTGTGCAGTCCACTCGTGATGACTGTCGATTGGACTTCGGAGTGAAATGATGAGAGCCATGTTTCCTCCATTATCACATATCGACGCAAAAACTCGGGTTTATTACGCTTGATCATCTTCAAACACTGCTCCGAATCATCAACTCGTCGTTGTTTTTGGTCAAAAGTGAGCTCGCAAGCACATAGCTTTCTCATACCCAAATATTCATGAATGATATGATGTACACGTTCTATTGATATCTTTAGAGTGTCTGCTATTTCATTCAATTTCAATTTACGGTCATTTAAAATCATTCTGTGGATATTTTTTAATGTTTTCGTCGGTAACAACCTCTTTTGGGCGTCCACTGCGTTCACCGTCTTCGGTGCTCATTTCACCACGTCTAAACTTAGCATACCAATCCTTGATGGTTGATTTTCCTGGGGCAGTGTCCGGAAACTCGGCGTCAAACCAAGTTTTTTGCATCAACTGTATTTTTTCCCTTCAAAAAGCAATATTTTATCGACACGCGAAATTCCTTTTTATCCATTTTTTTCACAATAACAAAAGTTGCTTCACTCAAAATGCTATAATTGACAAACTAATGATCCGACAGCGACATCAACAACAAAAAAGAAAAAAAAAATCCCCAATCAATCAATAGATGAAAAATTTCTGAATATAAATTCACTACCATGATCTTTTGATTATCATGGCTGCATATTATTGGTTACTATACTTTTCCAGTACTCACTCGATAATCAAACAAGTATCGGGCCAGAACACCATCGGAATATCGAAAACACCAGATTACTAGAAAATCCCTAATAATAACCCATTTAAATAACAAAAGCTATGTATTACTGTATAAAATTTAGTACAGTGTAACGCAAATAAAGTGTCAAACACACGAAATAACTACAACTATAAAAATGGACTGTTTTATATTGATAGCATATATTATTCCATTGAAGTAGATGGCATAAAATAGAAGTAAGTCTTGAGTAAAAAGCCCCATTACTGGCAAGACCGAAAAGTTGAAATCCCACATTTTGGCTGGAGTTCTGAATTTAGATTTGAATATACAGGGTGTCCCATCAAAAACGCCCAAACTCTTCATAGTTATATTCCTCGCTTGGAATATATAAACAATGCCCAAAGATCAGTACCTCTATGACCCATAGTTTTCGAGAAAAATACGAAAGAAAACTATGATATCATATTCGGTGCAAGAAAAAAAAACATTATTGAAAACATGAACATCGATATTTGCATATGTTTGCAGATGAAGATGTTCAGACCATCCACAGAGTATACCGAAGCACAAATGAGTGAGCCATAGAATAACGTCAAGGCGTCGATTGATTCGTATTTAAAAAGCCGTATTTTGTAGCTACCTGTAACCTTCTCATTAATTCGCAAATAATGTGACATATATATTCAATCAATTTAATGGTAACACCTAACGAACTTCTAAAGAGGATGTGCATAGCTATCTACCACGCTGTCCTCCCGATGCCAAGTCATCCGCAATTTGGACGACAGACTGAGAAATATTGGAAGCGTCGACCCAACACACGATCTTCACGATGTTGGTGGAAGAACGCACGGCCGACTTAAGCCAACATAGGAAGATACGATACATCGGAACGTGAACGAAACTCCAGAAATTTAGCATTCTCCAGGGAGCTAAATGCGAGTAGTAATACTGTGCTGAGTCTATTATGGTCAGAGGGGCTACACCCATTTCGCTACTCAATCATAAAAGTCTATATCCAGATCAGTTTCAGCGATGCATTGACTTTTGTGATAACATTGTGACAAAATGAAACCAATGATAATTTCACTGCACATATTTCGTAGAAGGGTGAAGCATGCTTCCAGGTAATGGGGTTTTGAACAGTCACAACAATCATACTGTGGTCTAAGTCCAATCCTCATGCAATCCGCCTGCAGAGCTGCTGGTATGTAAATGCGTGGGCCAACATTCTAGATAAAAGCATTATTAGACCATATTTCCTGCTTGAACGGCTCTCGGAACATTCATATTTGGTATATCTTCGAGGTGTACAAACCAATATTCTAGATGACATTCTCGTAGCGACAATATATGGCCAATGGCTCCAGCATGATGGAGATCTAGAGCTATTCAGAACTCCTGTACGTATTTGGCTTGATATGGAATAACCAGGACTCTGGACAGGGGTGGGGGTCCGGCTTAACGACAGCCACGATTGTCAGATTTGACACTTTGGATTTTTTTCTATGGGGCCATCTGAAGGAATTAGTCTATCAAGAACTAGTTACAACAGAAAATGATTTAGCTGCTTCCTTCATGCTACTTGTCTTTAATAGACACCACACTGCTGCAACGTATGTAGTCAGCCAATCGAAGGAACGTGAATGCATGTCTTGATATGCTCGGTTGACATTTTGGACATCTTCCTATGCAAATACAAATGTTCATGTTTATAATAAAGTGTGTTCTTATACACCGGATATGACATCTTACTTTTCTTTCGCATTTTTTCTCGAAAACAATGGATTGTAGAGGTACAATTCTTTGGGCAATGTGTTGTAGAGGTACAATTCTTGATGAGTCACCCTTGTGTATATTTGTAGGGCCTTTGTTACTTCATATCCCACATTAATAAACAAATATACATATCTTATTTCGATCTATTGAAAAATATTCGTCAAATTTAACTTATTCATTATTTTATTTACTGAGAACCCACTTCATATTTTCCTTGAGGCTTCAAAATCCTTTGGTCGGCTCTAATCAACTTCACTACTTTCTTCTTTCAAAGCTGAAAAATGGTGGATCCTCTCGTAGTCTTGAAGGAAATCATTCTAGAACTGAATTCTATCGACAGACCTAAGAAAAATACCACACTTACACGTATGTCATACCTTTGCCACATA
Source organism: Nephila pilipes (assembly GCA_019974015.1). Lineage (NCBI taxonomy): Eukaryota > Metazoa > Arthropoda > Arachnida > Araneae > Nephilidae > Nephila > Nephila pilipes. Next base: position 14,077 of record BMAW01110298.1, on the reverse strand, counting down.
TAATTCTGATGATACCACAATTACAGGTCATAATAATTTTTTTTGCCAATATGGCACGTTATAGAAATTGTGATAGAGAAATAACAAAGATATAAGGAAATTTGCTGGATGCAGTACATACGATGAAGGAAATTTAAACGAAGATTATGAGAAACAAAATAGGGCAGCGTTTAACAGAGCAATCAAGATTTAACAGAAATTTCTCGGATTTAGGAGATGAAGATTATAATTTAGGAGTAAATAATTACTACTTTTGGTGAACAAGAAAAGGGCGGGGAGAGAAAACAAAATAAAAAGAAATTTCCAATCAATACGCGAGTTACCAAGGCAAAAAACGGTTTTCGATTCTCTTTTTGAACACAAGCCTCTATAGAGAGGCTTTAGTTAACTTCTGGGAGCTTAAAATCTCTTCATAACAGGAATTAATTAAAATCTTAGGAAAAAAGTACAAATATTCGTTTAAAAACAATTAGATACCGTATTGTATGTGAGTAGAATAAAAAGAAATTAATGAATCTGAAATCAAAATGTTTATTGGACTTTATATTTGTAGTGTTCATAAATCATCATATATGAACTGGAGAGAAGAGAAGAAATTGATTCTTCATTAAAATATTTATAAAAAATAAATAAAAAACTTAGGAATGCAGCTTTATGTTTGTAGTGCTCATAAATCACCGTATATGAACATAAGAAAACTAAAAGCAAGTCAAACTCACGGCCCCATAAAGAAAAAAGGGGTAAAATACATTCCTTTTTGATTTGCATTTATATAAACAAATAAATTATGAAAAAATTATGTAAACAAATAATTAAATTATAAAAATATTTAATACGTCAGATTTTAAATGAGCCGAATTAAAAATATCTAGATTAAGAAATAAAAAAAAAATAAAGAAATCGGGTAAACACTATCCATATATGTGTGTAAGTAATTTTAATGAGATAGTTTTAAAAATCTTAGTTCTCTTTTTGAAAGCGAGAAGAAAATAAAATATTAAAACCTTTTAATGTTTACATAAGTGATGATAAAAAGTATAATGTGTAAAAAGTGTAAGTGATGATAAAAAAATATAGTCTGTGGAAAACATATCGTGTCTCTTAGTCACGATTTAATGGTCACAATTTTTAAATTCTTAGTCAGTCTTTTCTTCCGTTTTAGACATATTGACTTCCCAATACCAAAGACCAGTAGGAATTATTCCATTACAAGTATTATTCAATGAAATGAACTTCTTTGTCAAACTGCTATTCAAACGAGAATTATACAAAGAATCTATTATATGCGAAAATAAGATGAAATAAAAAATATATATGAATCATAAATTTAGAAAGAAGTATAATAAACGTTGTGAACTAGTTGCATTGAAAAAGCGAAAAAAAAAAAATCTATATTTAATGGGTGCCAGTCGGAAAGACGTCAGGAGTTGAAATAGAAATCGAATCTAATTTCCAGAGTACTCGTAGAATACAACTATACATAAATAGAAATGAAAGGACTGTATACTAAAAAAAACAACTTTAATACGATACGTAGAAATCAATGACGAATTCCGAACGGTAAATCTAAAAGCTCTCCTTCATATGGATAGAAAGAGAAAAATTAAATATTTTTTTTTAATCCTGTATTCAAACCGAAACTTAATAATGACGAGTAAAACGATAACACTTCACAATACCGCAGCAGTAAGAGTAGTCATGGTCGGGAACTCATGGCCGGCGTAACTTCCGTCGAGTTATAGGTTCGAGTCTTGATTCAATTGAAGACCCATCGCATCGTCGATGTGATAACAGTTAAATCTGCTGAGGCTTCAAGTTCTCTCGTTGGAGTGGTACAGAAATGTGGAGAGGGAGGTGCCACCTCAGGTGATGCTTCGTCATTTGACCGAGGATAAAAATTTTGAGTTCCGCCACCAATAACCCTCATGTTGCTTTTTAGTGCAACGTTAATAAAAAGTATCAATCGGGTATGCAGAATCGTTTTCTCAGAATGCTTAACTCGTCCGGTCTTTAATCCTCGATCTGACTGAAAATTTAAAGTGAGATTGAACATAGGATCAACATTTGCACCGGAGTAAATTAAAATTAATAATGAAATTGAACTACTTGAAATTTTTTTTAATTAAAAACATTGCTATGGATAAATAAGGCATCAATACCTGATGCAGAAAAAATTTAAGTTTAGAATTTTTAATACTAATGAGATTGTTTATCAACGTCACTCTGAGGAGCAACAAGAGGGCTACTGGCACAAGACCTCGTAATTTTGAGCTTCGATCAAGTGACGAGGACGACACCTGAGCTGTTACCTCCCTTTCCAAACACAACTCTCTTTGGATGACTCGGAGCTTCATTTGACGTGCATCAACTCCACCACACGGCAGGTCTTTAGTGGCATCAGGACTCACACCTGCAATTCGAAGGCAAGAATGATGACCATAAGCACTAGACTACTGCAGTCACGTGGAGCTTTGTGTTGGGGTGCTGAAGACCGACTAAGCTGATACAGCGCATGCCGCTACACAGAGAGTTTTTGCGGCATAGGATGATACCCTGGTCGTAGATAAGTGAAGAATGATTTCGTGTAGGAAGGTTAGAGGAAATTAATCAAGTAATAATTAACGAGGTCTGTATAGTTGGATATAATATACCTTCACAGAATGTACTTTTCTATTTTTTGTAGGGTAGAGTTTGTGGAGTTATCTGTTTTAAAGAATAGATAGTTTTTTTTAAAAAAAATGAAGGATGGATATTCCATTGATTTTCTAAGAAATTCATCCAGATGATATATATTTATATATCCTAACTTCCACATCACGACAACGGGAAGACTTTGAGCCACGACAGATTTAACGTGCATCAGCCCCGGCTACACAGCGGGTCTTTAGTGGCATCAAGGCTCGAACGTACGAATATATGACCGCCGATGCCTCTGCTGCCATATATATATATATATATATATATATATATCACAAATTGCGAGAAAAATTTGCCTTAGATTTACTCAAGATAAGGTGAATTAAATTTTGTGTAGTCATTTGATACCATTTTAAATAAGTGTAAATTCTTGCTTGAAAGTTAGTTTTTTTTAAAAAATCTAAAATTATAATAATATACTTGATGTTTGGCGAGTAAGATATCTTTTTGTTTTCTGGGAAAATGTCAAGTTCTATTTTTCTGTTATTTTTGCAGAAGATAGCTTCTGTTTTGGAAACGTTCAATCGAGTTGAAGTGTCTTTTCATTACTAAGAGCTTGTCGAATCCCTAGAAAAAACTTCAAAGTATTCTCGAAAATACGCGCACAACATTTTCAGAGCCACTAGTCTAGTGAAATTTGGTAATATTATTACACTTGATACAGATTACTTTTATGTATATACAGTGGCACAAACAATTGAGGATACACCTTACTTTTACTTGATAAATCCAACTTTCAATCAAAATAACACCTTAACCAGAAGTGCAAACGAATTTTTATTCTTAGACATAACAAAAGGTTTAATTAACAGTAAAAATAAAGAAAAATCAACGACAAAATTCTAAAATAAAACTTTTTAGAGGCATTTCAAATAAACATAAGCAGATTTTTACCTCAAAAAATTGAGGATACACAAATGAAATTTTTGTTTAACTACCACTTGATTTCTTTTTGCTTGCTACTAATCATCTAAGTTTGGGAAATTTTATCCTAAACTTTTTCAACTGTTATTTCTGTCTTTTGAAGTTGGTTATGAGAATATAAAGCTGTAATTTTAAATGGAAAATGGCTCCTCGGAAAGAGACTAGTATTGATGTAAGAAAATTTATATTAAGGTTATTTAAGAAGGGAAAATCTTATCGTGAAATAGCTGAAATTGTCGGTAGAAGTCACTCATGTGTCCAGAAAATCATTGGGAAATTTAAACGCGATGGATTAATTCAAAATAAGAGTGGAAGAGGAAGGAAAAGTATTCTGAGTGATGTAGCTAAAAGGAAAATTTTAAAAGATATCAAGATTAATCCTAAACTGAGTGCAGTCCAACTAGCTGCAGAAACTTCTCGAATAATCTGCAGAAGTGTAAGTGCTGAAACTGTGAGAAATGTGATTAGACATGCTGGATATAGCAGTCGAGTAGCTAGAAAGAAACCTTTCATAAGCTTACAAAATCAGAAAAAGCGTTTGGAGTTTGCAAAAACTCATCAGTTGAAGACAGAAAACTTTTGGAAGAAAGTTATATTTAGTGATGAAAGTAAATTCAACATTTTTGGAAGCGATGGCCGTCACACCGTTTGGAGAAAGCCGAACACCGCTTTGGATCCAAAAAATTTACGTCCTACAGTTAAACATGGTGGTGGCTCCGTCATGGTTTAGGGTTGTATGGCTGCAAATGGGGTAGGAAATTTAGTTTTTATAGATGGCATAATGGATCATAAGCTTTATATAGACATACTCCGCAACAATCTTAAAGAAAGTGCACAAAAATTGGGTTTAGATGGAAATTTTACATTTCAGCACGACAACGACCCCAAACACACGGCACGTAATGTCAAAATGTGGTGTCTTTTTCATTGTAAACAGCAATTGCACACACCGCCACAGTCCCCTGACATCAATGTCATAGAAAATTTGTGGGCCACACTAGAAACAGCGGTCCAAAAACACCAGATTAGAAACAAAGCCCATTTAAAGCAAGTGTTGCAAGAAGAATGGGGTAAAATATCTCCAGATACCACTAAAAAATTGGTCGAATCGGTACCAAGACGTTTGGAGGACATTATAAAAGCCAAAGGACATGCAACAAAATACTGATACTGTCTATGCATGTAATATATCGAAAAAATTTCATTGGTGTATCCTTAATTTTTTGAGGTAAAGATCTGCCTATGTTTACTTCAAATATTTGTGAAACTTTTAATTTTAGATATTTTTTTGTTGATTTTCGATATTTTTACTGTAAATTAACCCTTTTATTACGTGTAAAAGTAAAAATACGTCTTCTATTCTAGTTAATGTGTTATTTTCATTAAAAGTTGGATTTATCAAGTGAAAGTAAGGTGTATCCTCAATTGTTTGAGCCACTGTATGTACATATTGTGGCCGCGGTAGCGCCGAGTAGTCATGTCGCGATCTGATGACCGGCATTGTTTCAATCGAATCGTAGGTTCGAGTCCTGTAGATAAGAGCTACCATAGAGGGGCTGATGCACATTAAATCTCTCGAGGTTCCAATTCATGTCGTCAGTGTGGTATGGAAGTTTGGAGAGGGGGGGGTGTCAGCTTAAGTGTCATCTTAGTCACATGATCTAGGTTCCAAATTACGAGGTCCGTCACCAGTAGCCGTCGTGTTGCTTTTAAGTGTACCCTTAATAAGATATCAATCAAGTGGAATTGGTCGTAATTGTATCTTTCAGAGACTGTTGGTTTGTTTTATTAGCGTCGCACTAATAGCACCACGAGGGCTATTGGCAATGGACCTCCTAATTTTGAACCTCGATCAAGTGACGAGGACGACACCTAGCAGGCACCCCACTCTCCTAACTTCCACACCACGCCAACGGGAGGACTTTGAGCCACGGCAGTGAGTGAGTGATAGTGCAGTTTATTGGCGTAAGAGCCAGATGTGGCCATACTGCACCAAACAAGGTAAATCTGTGATCTAGACGTTAAAACCATGAAAATAGATTAGTCGACAAAAAGTGTCAAGTGAGAAGGTAAAGTCCGTTGGCACAAGAGCCAGACATGGTCATGTTGCGCTAAAAATGATTTAACTGTGGTATAGAAGTGAAAATGAGCCAGGACAGATTTAACGTGCATCAGCCCACGGCGGGTCTTTAGTGACATCAAAGCTCGACCCACGATTCAATGAAAAACGCCGGCCATGAGTCCGCTGCTATAACCACTAGGCTACTGCGGCCACGTATGTTTCAGAGAAGGAGCTTGGAAGCTCCCGTGCTTCAAAAGGATTGATTTCAGTGGTTATCATAAAGCAATCTATAGCAAAATATTCATTTCACATGAGTGAAGATAAAAAGAATTGAAAATAAAACAAAAGTAAGTTTTATAATAATAGTTACTGAGTTTGAAGATTTAACCTTTCATTTGAAATCTTGATTTCTGTATTCAATTGGAATGCGAATTCTTGAATTCAGTTTGTCACATGAAAAATTCCGACGAAAAGAAATTTTTTAACCTAAGTAATACCTCGGCCATAAAAAATATTTCTCGCAGAGAGCGAGAGAAGGGTGGGGGGGGAGAGACAGAAAGAATATCATTAGAAAAACATATCAGAATTATAGATTACTTTTTTAATAAATAAATTGTAAAAGGCATCGATAAATAATAAAAAATATCAAATTAATAAAAATAAAATTTTTTTTAATTAAACTGAGATTTATTCACATTAAAAAGTATCAAAAGAAAATATTCCGGAATTAATAAAATCCTTGATTAGAAAGTGTATAAGCAATTAATGAATATTATTTATTTTACAAAAATTGAACCAAACTGTAGTTATAGTTCGTCAGACTGACAGACAATGAGACATTTTATGCCAGTGCACTTTGAATTTTTCACCAAAAGATTTACGCGTTCCCAAATTTTTTATACTCACGGCATGCTTTTTTAATTAAGGTTTTCCCACGACGCCCCACCCTTTGTAAAATCACAATTAATTATGAGGGTGTCTCGTGTTCCACAAAATAAGAATCAGCGTTAGCCGACAATTTTGTTGTTATTTATTTCTTTTCTTATTTACAAAACTCCATGTAACAATGAACTCAAAATACACAGAACGATGTAAAACATTTTACATAATCTTCAGAGTTATCGTACCGATTGTCCACACCTCGAGACTCATCTTATCTCGTAGAAAAACAGTGGAGTCACTCGAAATTCCAGCTTGCTAATTTTGGCGCTTTATCACTGCAAGCAGCTAGTTAACCATTGACTTCGCTACATATCATAAGTAAGAAATAAAAATATGAGATTCCTTCGGCGCCCATGATTTAAGACATTGCAGTACATCAGGATACCGCGCTGCAAACTGTGAAGCTACTGGTTTTAACAATTTGAAAATCTTTGAAATATGTATTGATTTCTAAATTTGCAGTTGCTACAAATTTTTTAAATGAAGTTGAAACTTTTGATAAAACCACATTGTGTCATTTTTCACCGACATTATCGATATTGCTATCAAATGTTTTCGGCACACTGATGATAATAGAGCCACCCTGTATAGTTATACGTCTTTCAAATATCCCTTATCTACACGGGATCCCGTTTCCCGATGAAAAATACTGACATATTTTTAAAAATCACGAAAGCTTGAAATATGTACAGAATAAACGGCACACATATCATTTTCAAGCAAAGCAGCCTTAAAACAGAAATAAAAATACTTTTTTGATTGTTAATGTGTTAAAATTATGCTCAGAATAGACTTTAAAATATGTGTAACTTTGAAAGATTAGACTTTGAAATATGTGTGTTCTCTGTACAATGCAGTGGTGGTTAAATTTTACGGCCCTTACTATGATTCTTCAACCTCTCTTCGGCTTCACGATTATTCAGCAATTTAGCTTCAGATTACTAACAAAGCAATTTAGAGAAAAACAATTTAAGATAATATCTATCAAAAGTAATTCATGATGTCATTTGAGATCCGACGAATAGCAGGGTTGTTTAGATTAGTTTTATTAACGTCGCACTAGAAGCAACACAAAGGCTATTGGCGATGGACCTCGTAATTTAGAACCTCGGTCAAGTGACGAGGACGGCACCTGAGCTGGCACCCCCTCTCCTAACATCCACACCACGCCAACGGGAGGACTTTGGGCTCCGACTGATTTAACGTGCATCAGGAATAGCCGGGTTGATATACGTTAAATTTGTTGAGTGACATTGAAGTGGCTTGGAAGTTTGGCGAGCGAGGTGCCAACTCAAGTGTCATCTTCGTCACATGACCGAGGCTCCCAATTATACACGTGGGCGTTGTCAATCACTAAAAGGCCTCGCGACGCTAATTGAACTATTAATCAATCAGTCAAAAGCATTTCAGCTTAAATAGCTTCATGGATAAAATGGCTCTGGGGATGAAAGTTTTGATATCTATTGAATTAAATGAATATTTTAAGGGGATAATAGCCTTCTTTGCTCTATATCCCATAAAACCAATCAATAAATCAAAAATGGCTCCGAACGCAGTTCAGAAAAATGACCCATATGAACAATACTAAATATGCATCGAACCTCGGCAAAAATACAGATATATAGCCCTCGTATAATACTGTTACGAAATTTTCCTAGGTGTGTGGGAGTAAAATCAGCCCAACACAGAGGATAACAATACATGTCACTTTATTCGTAAATCTTCGGGATGACAAACATGTAACAAAGCTTGGACAATAACAGCACTAACAGAAAACACAGGACGTATACAGATAAGTGACAAAGATATAGGAGCAAATACAGCATTTGTGCAAATCAGCAACATAAACACATACAAAAAAGCGCTTATAATACCGTTCAGCCCACCAGCTTAAAAGTTCTCTGCGCACAAATCTTAACAGCATTACTTAGCACTCGAAAGGCGGATTCCAAAAGCAAATTGATTCTCTCCGGCCAAGTGTGACGTCACACCGAAAATTCACAAAAAGTCCATAACTTTCTTCCCAGTTGATTTTTTCGCCTTAGTTCTAGTACATTCGGGAACCTTCCATTTGTCGCCAAGTCACCAAGGTTTAGAGACCATTGCTTCAGCTGACTGATGACATCTGTGAAAATGCTTCTTTTCTTTCACAAGAGAGTTGCTGCAGGGAAGCGCTTTTTCATGTTCGTAACATTGCTCCCTGTCTTCAAGGACTATCATCCAGGCAATCTCATCACCTACAACTATGATTTATTTCCCGGTATGGAGCAAGCCGATCAGCGTGAACGACTTTTGGTTTGACCCCAATGTACCGCTGAATTCTGTAGATAACATCGTTGTGTATCTTGAGGATTGTATAAGGCCCTTCTCAGTTCTGTTGCAGCTTTGGACTCCCCCCTCTCTGTCGTTTCGGGTTATACATCCAGACTTGATCACTCTCTTTGAAACGGTGATCTGTGGCACTGGAATTGTAACAAGTTTTCATTCGCTCGTTGTTCAGTTTTATTCTCTCTCTGGCTAACTCATGTGCGCTTTCAAACGTGCCTCTAAATTACTCGTGCACTTATTCGGCGAGGAAGGCGTATCATTTAGTCGTTTAAAGAGGAAATAACAGGGCAATCGCAACATTCGACAAAAAGCATCTTCACTGGAGTCCCCCCTGTCACTTCATGGACCATACTCCTATAGGCTTAGAGAAATAGTGGCAAGTGTGCACCACAATCTGTCTGATTTTTCGAAACAAATACAAATTATTTAATATCATTCGATTAAAACTTCTCGACCATGCCACCAGATTCGGGTTGTAATGCTGCCGCACGAGTCTTCAAAATCCCTAAAAGTTTGCAGACCTGAGAAAAAAGAGTGGAATTAAAATTTGTACCTTGATCCGAAATGTAATATAATAGGCACACCATAACGTGAAATTCAGCTTCACATGAGTTTCTTAGCTACAATCGAGACTTCCTGGTCTTGAATGGGAATTGCTTCTAGCCACTTGGTAAAATAGTCCATCATTAATAAGACATATTGATTACTCTTTATCGTTTTAGGAAAAAAGGTTCTAAAATATCCAAAGCCATTCTTTCGAATGATGCACCCACATTACAGCTCTGTAAGTGACTTTTTGTTTTTATTTTGGGTCCTTTTCGGGCTCCGCAAGAATGGCATCCTCTGCCCCACTTTACTATATCAGTGCGAGTTTAGTTTAGTTTTTATTAACGTCACACTAAAAGCAACACGAGGGCTATTGGCGACGGACATCGTAATTTTGAACCACGGTCAAGTGACGAGGACGACACCTGAGCTGGCACCCCCTTCTCCTAACTTCCACACCACGCCAACGGGAAGACTTTGGGCCTCGAACAGATTTAACGTGCATCAGCCCCGGCCACACGGCGGGTCTTTAGCGGCCAAGGATCGAACTTGCGACAGTACGAAAACCGCCGGCCACGAATCCGAATCCATGACCACTAGGTTACCGCGGTCACTATATATCGGTGCGAAGTCGACCCCAATAAAACCGCTCTCAGGTTATGAAAGTTTTCATGACTCCACTTGGTTGTCATGAGTCTGTCGCAGAACTTCTTGAATTCTTTCTTCGGAAGAATTAATTGCCACCGACAAGAGCTTCCATCATTACTCTCCCACTTACGATATAGAACCAAACCTTTAGGGCGTAAGGAGTCCCAAAGAGACCAGTATCGTTTAGTTATATAACTCTCCGGAGCGATTTCTTGCCAAGATGGTCGATCCTCTAAATTTAGTTTCTTCTTCAGAATTGGTCTAATAGCAGGACCTTCTAGCTATGCCTTTTGGATCTCACTTTAAGACCAGCGATCCGAAGTTGTCATTGTTAAAACTCTCACGGGAATATCTGTTTCCATTCCGAATTTTGTCTCGGCGTTCGTGCAGTGTTAACAGTACTCTTTACAGTCTTCCAGAAAAAGCATCTATATTTCAGTGTGAATACAGATGAATCCTTTGCGATGCTGGATTTCGAAATCATACTCTTGAAGTCTTTGGATCCAGCCAGCTATTTGGCCTTCAGGTTTCTTAAAATTCAAAAGTCATCTCAAGGAAGCACGATCAGTCCGGAGAAGAAATTTCCGTCTAGTATAGATAATGACAGAAATGATCTATAGATTTAATAATGGCTAATAATTCCTTACGTGTCTCACAATAGTTTCTTTCAGGTTTACCCAAACTCTTGCTGAAATAAGCGTTCTTTTTTTCCAATTTTCTGGGACAGCACGGTTCCTATTCCTTCATTACTAGCATCCGTATCCAAAATGAAACCTTAGTCAAGATAGATCAAAACAGGAGAAGTTGTCAAAGCCTGCTTTAGACTGTTGAAAGATCCCTCGCCTTTTTCTGTCCGATTAAAGTTCGATTTAGCTTCAGTTAATTTATGTAGAGGTCTTCCTACAGTGAAGAAATTTCTTACCAAACGACGATAATAGATACACAGTCCAAGAAAACTTCGGATAAGGTGTACTGTCTCTGGACTAGGTCAAACAGCTACTGTCCTAATTTTCTCTGGATCGGTTTTAACTCTTTCCGCTGAAATAACATGACTAAGATAAGCAACTTCTTTTTGGAAGTATCTGCATTCCATAGGGCTGAACTTAAGATTAGCTTTCTGAAGTCTCAGGAATATTTTTCGAATATTATTTGAATGTTCTTCAAATATTAGTCCGACTATTATAATGTCATTTAGATAATTATACTAAGCAATCTTCAGACGAAAGTCCGTATAAAACTGCCTCAATTAGTCTTTCAAATGTAGCTGGAGCGTTACAAAGTCCGAAAGACATTACATAAAATTGCCGAAGTCCATGTCCGATGGTGAAGATGTGCACATTAATACGAAATCAACAGAAAAATAATTAGAAATGTGTGCATAATGTATGTAATATGTTTATCAATTATTAACGAGAATTGAACTACACAGAGATAATTGAGAGCAAATATGTTTGAATTAGTTTTAATTCATATTCTGAAAATTCCTTTCTCTAGAATATGTACTCAAAATCTCCAGTAAAAGAAGAAACTTTTAAAAAATATTTACAAAAAAATCAATAGCTGATTATAAATACATTATCACCAAAATTTAATAATACGATAATAAAAGTAGCAGCATCTGACAAACAATTCATCACTACAGTTCGAATTCGTTGTTATTTGGAAATTATTTTAATTCATACTCATGTCATAAATAATAGTATTTAATTTAAATAAAAATTGTACATCAATTTTTTTATGAAAAATTGATGTATATAATGCTTTATACGAAAGTTTTTGAATTGAATAAAACTAAATAGTATTTATATGGTACATCTTTACAGGTATGTTACATTTGTAAAAGAAGAAAAAAAATGATGAAAATCAACAATTTATTTTTTATTTTAAAGATTTTTAATGTCTTGAGAGTTACAACTATGATTTTTTTTTTGTTAAAAACAAATATGTAATATGATGTTCACTATTTTAAAATAATGATATGACTTTAACAAAAGCTAAACATCTTCATTAAAAATTCTTTCTAAATATCCATACCAAAGATTTTTCGAATCGAACATTAACTTCACTTTATTTATTATTTTTTTTTTTTTTTTTAAAACATGTAAAATATAAAGAACTTCATAACTATTATTTAAATATTTTTTATGAAAATGATTTAGCTTTTGACAAATTCATACAATATAAGTGAAATAAATATCTATACATATCACTGAGAATCAACTTTTCTTTCCCTTCTCACTTTCTTCAATAACATAATGCATAAGCTCCCGCACACTTTTAAAGTCTGATCGTCCAGGGTTTTCTGATTTCGGAATTTCAGGCAAAATATTTCCTACTTTCAAACGAAATTCTTCAAGCTATCGCAGAAAAGAGATAAATTAGAAATGAAAATTATACTAATTTTATTACTAAGAGAAGAGGATGATTGATTTTTCATCAAAATACTTAAAAATAAAAGGAAAGAAACTTAGTAATCCAGTTTTTTGCTTTACTTATAAAACATTTTATCACATCTTTTGTACAGCTTATAATTTCTCACAAATGGGAGAAAAATACAACACAGACAAATTAATTACTGTAATTTAATTTCTGTAAAAATTGAAAAAAATTTACCAATTTTAATACTTAATGAAATACAAATGAGCTATTTAAGAAAATAGGAAAGATATAAAAATATTTTAATACTCACATTTTTTACTCCCATCATTTTCCAAACACCAAAACAGAAAACACTAAATCCTGAAACAGCATATAAGGTACCCCATCCAAGAGCCTTCATAGCTAACGAGCTTCCACTTTCAGGGAGTTCTTTCGTTTGCATTATTCCCTAAAATCAACACGAAGTGTAGTATATAAAAGGCTGATATCAAAATTATTTTAAAATATTTATATCTTCAAAAACCAAAATTAAGTAGTAACTCTATTCAGATAAATCATTTTTAAATATCTTAAAATGAGGTATTTTTTAAAGTTTTTAAAAAAGAGAGAGAGAGAGAGAGAGTAAATTTTTGCCTGTAGCAAATATCAATTGGTAATATGTTTCTGAATTTAAGTTTTAATTACTATGCAAAAGACTTGAATTTAAAAACCCTTTTCATACTTTTCAGAGAAAAAAAAAATTATCATTAAAAAAAAAAAAAAAAAAGACACAATTTTTGAATTTACTCAACAATGAACTTTGTCATAAATAATTTACAAAAGCTTTTAGGTGGTCAAATTTTATAGATTACATCATAACATTCATTTTATATACATATAGTGGCTCCCAAAATTGAGTACACACCTCTCATTCTTTCTCTCTAGGAGGCCTAAAACGTTATTAAAAACCAATTTAAGTTCAATATTGTAGGAACGATGTGATGTGATAGTGAAATTTATTGGCGTAAGAGTCACATGTGGCCATACTTCGCTAAACAAGGTAAATATGTGATCTAAACGTGAAAAAGATATTGGTCGACAAAAAGGAGGGTCAAAAATAGAGAATGAGTGAAAGTAAAGTTTATGAACGCTTGAGCCAGATGTGGCCATGCTGCGACAAACAAGATGAAAATGTGGTCTGGACGTGCAAAAAAAATTGAAAAGAGATGAAAATTGGTTGACAAGAAGGAGGGTCGAAAATAGAGAAGGATCGTTCGGGAATTTCGGGGTGACTCACCCGTGTTTACCAAAGACAGTAACCCCCCATGGGGGGGGGGGAATCACTGGGGTGCTTCGGGGTCATGATGCCCATACCTGCATGAAGAAGGCAAGTTCTTGAGGTCCCCTGATATAATCCCCAGGGGCATCGTGCTTGGTTAAACCTCCAAATGTTGGGTACCCATTTTAGTCGCCTCTTACGACATACATGAGCTAAAAAGAGACTATTCTGTCACACCTAGAATCACACGGAGCTTCACTTTACGATCTTTCATTATAATTTTTGTCACTTCA